>PVIU01000239.1:173826-211776 GCA_004026605.1 Ondatra zibethicus
GGTGGTGGTGATGGAGGTGGTGGTGGTGGTGGTGGTGGAAGCAGCAGCAGTGGTGGTGGTGGTTCTGCTGGGTTCTAGTTTTAGTTAGGTTTATTTTCACTCCTTCTTTCCTTTCTCCCTCTTCCCCTCCCCGCCTGCCTCCCATGTCCTAAAGAGATAAGTTAGCTGCATGGCCTGAGAGGAGGCGCAGTATTAAGATTGACAAGACAGAAATCACTTTGTATGGATTCCCTGAGACTGGGGACTGCGGTGTGGAAGTCTCCAAGCTTGGAGACCTTTAGCACAGGCCAAAAACAGCTGGGAGAATGAACAGGCAGCAGCAGGCTGTGGTGCCTTTGCTGAGGACCTGGCTGGACTGAGAAGGGGCCAGTGAGATGACCCCTTCAAGCTGGTGCATGCTGACCATGAGCAAGAACTCCCACTGTCAGCCCAAGCCCAAACACTCACCCTTGGGTTTTACTGAATTACTTTGATCCCCAAGGACTCCTTACATTCCCAGAGAAGAGAGAAATGCCCCCTTCTCCTCTGTCCCCTAAGAGGACACCACTCACTATGCATGGGTTTCCTGCCAGACACGGCAGGTGGAGAACAAAGCCAGATTTATTTGTCTTGGAAAAATAAGGATGGTGTGAGGTTGCTCACACCAAGTGTCTCAGAGTGGAGCCACACGGGTCCCAGCTGCTCCTGGGAATTTTGTCCCAACCCCCCTCAGAAGACCTTAGGCTTTCCAGATCTCTTTTCTGTCTACGAACCATCACCGGCTCAGTGTCGATGACGGCAAAAGGCAGCTGGCAAGGACACAATAATTAACTCAGAGTGTGCCTTCAAGACAATCACAATAATTTATGTTTCTCCAGCACCCGCCATCCCCCCATTGAGCCTCCAGATTGTATGGCTATGACTCACCTCTCTGCTGCTGGAGGGTGGCTCTGAGCTGGCCTCATACCGAAGTCTAGTCAGAACATTTTTTTAAATAATAATAAAGTGTAAAAAAAAATCAAAACACTCAGCTAATTACAAGTGAAACGCTCCCTGTCACGCACAGGCCGGCTGACGTCATGCCTGGGCGGCAGAAATGTGATAAAATTCCCAAGTTGGCCCTTACATATTTTAAAGTCAGATGGCTCGGCTATGATCACACAACCTTGTATCCCAGCCAGCATTTAAAATATAACCTAAGACAGGGCTGGTGACAGAGTGGCCGTGTTGGGGGGGGATTTCATCTGAAGTCAGCTTTCCTATGAGGTCTTATCCTTTTTGGGGCGCCATGGCGAGGTCACCTGATGGCTCCACTGAGGCACCGCACTTCCTCAGGGATAAGATGCAATCATTGCATTGCCAAAAGCTCTCCTATCTGTCCTAGACACTCGACCTCTGGCCAACTTACTACCACACTGTTATTCAATCACCAAATGTCTACTCGGAGACATGGTACTGCAGTGGCTATGATTGTAATGTTTATATTAAGAAACAATATAGGTTTGAATTTCTTGCCTCTCCAGGACTAGCTACGTGAACTTGGGTTTCATTCCTTCATCAGCAAAGGGGAAAAAGTAAAGCAACCAGTGTGGGGCTTGGAGTGGCCCCCCGATACATAACACATTCATAAAGGCAAACAACTAATTAGGCTCTAATGGCAGCCCCAACTATCTTCCGGGTGGGGGGACCCAAGTGAGACTCTTCTACATCTCGAAGGGACTGGTTTGCTTGCCTCGGAATCACAAGAACCCAAGTTTGCTTTCCCAGAACTCACATTGGTGGGCAATTCCGATCCCAGCATTGAAGACACGGAGACAGGCAGGTCCCTGGGGTTTGATAGACAGTCAGTCTAGTCTATTTGGCAAGCCCTGGGCCCTAGAGAGAGAGAGAGAGAGAGAGAGAGAGAGAGAGAGAGAGAGAGAGAGAGAGAGAGAGAGAAAGAGAGAAACTCTGTCTCAAAAAAAAAAAAGAAAAAAGAAAAACATAATGGTGGTGCCTGAGGAAGACATCCTCTGCCCTTCATACACACTACACACATGTATACACACACACAAAACCAAAATTTGATTTTGCCAGATAATGAGCTAAAGGTTAAAAGGGGGGACGTGGATTTTAGTCCTTGTATCCAAATCGGACAAGAAAGCTATCCCAGTTGCCACCTGAGAACAATCAAGCCATTGAGGGGAAAAAATTATATTTAACAGGCCCCCCAAACAAGTTCTTGTCTTTTGAAGGAACCCGGTCAGTCCCCTCTTCATAATTCTGTAATCCAACCTCTCTTGAGTTGAGTGCCCAGATCCATGACCCAGATCCTCCCTGGTTGCGTGGAAATGTTCCTTGCGTCCAGAATGGCATTGCTGGCAAAGGTTCGGAGAATTCCAGAAAGAGGCGACACGGTACAGGACAGATGGCATTCACTTCTCACCAGCTGTCCCCAGTAAACCACAATCATCTGTTGGGACCATTTGGAGTCCTGGCCTCCAGCTGCTCTTCCCTGCTAGAGATCTTTACTTTCCTTCTGATTTGAGTTACTGAAAGCTGTGTCAGAGTTGTTTACCAGCTCTGCTTCACGAGCACGTGTTGCCTTGAGGATCAGAGGATAAGGTTTTCACCTGTTGGCCCACCTGACTGTTGGGGATATAAGCCTCCATGGTGCTATTGAATAAAGGGCTTCTTACCAGTGACTAGAGGTCCGTGTCTCTGTCTCTCTGTCTGTGTGTCTCTGTGTGTTTTAACCTCTAGCCCCTTGCCCGAAGCTCGCGAGCTGTAGGGTAGTGCATAGAGGGCAGACAGGCGTTGTGCGCTGCAGTCATCCCCTTGGGCAATGTCAAGTTTTCTATCCAATCTGCCCTCCTGGCTCTAGCACCGAACTCAGGAAGGGATGTTCTAGACAAATGGTGGCATCCCCTTAAGAGTCTTCACATCAGAGTCCACGAAAGCACAAGGTCGCTAGAGCTCAGAGCAGGACATAAGTGCGACACTAAAGATATAAATTTTGAGCAGCAAGTGCAGGCAGGGACAAGCTCCTGGTCTGCTGCGCTGTGGGGATTTACTCTGGACCCAGGTCTTAAAGAACAGGGGAGATGCTTGAGTGGCAGTGTGACCAGGGTCTGGAGGCTGGGACAGACGGCGCACGTGCAGGAACAATGTCGGGGCACACCTGCTCGCGGCCACGAGGGGTGAAGGTACAGAAGGAGAGTGGGTCACAGAGCACAGGCTTCCAGATGCAGAGTGAGCAGTTTCCTTCCGGTGCCTGGATCTCTGAGTGCGCCTGATGGTCTGAAAGGAGGAGAAATTCCTGCCAGAGACAACAGTGTGCACGTTACACCCACGACCAGAACCACAGCGGGGAGGATCCGGTCCTGGAAGGAGAGCAAAGGCCAAGGGTAGAAATGATAGGGGTTGGAGAAACCCGGAACATGGGAGACCTGATGTCTTAGTTTCAATGCCTTTTGCTGTGATAAAAGACTCTGATAGAAGCAAATTAGGGGAGAAAGGGTTTATTTGCCTCACGACTTCATGGAAGTCAAGGCAGCAGGTTACATTATTGAAGCAATTGGTCACATTATATCCACAGTCAAGACCAGAGAACAATGAATCAATATACTCATGCTACCCACAGTTGGCTTTTCCCATTGGTAGACAGTCCGGGGCTCCTCCGAGCCAAGGGAATAGTCCCACCCACAGTGGTCAGGTCCTCCCACAACAATGAAGATGGCTGAAATAAGGGCCCATGGACATTCTCAGAGGCTCCTCTCCCAGGCCCTTCCAGATTGTGTCAAATTGACAATTCAAACTAACCACCCACTTGGCTTCGGAGTAAGGGACTAGGATAAGAGGAAGGGGGAAGGAAGATTTCAAGCTCAAGTATGGCAAGGAATAGGGACACAAGGAGGACATCAGTTTAGGAAGGGAAATTAGGGACTAGAGAGATAGCTCAGAGGTTAAGAGCACTGGCTGCTCTTCTAAAGGTCCTGAGTTCAATTCCCACAACCATATGGTGGCTCCCAACCATCTGAGATCTGGTGCCCTCTTCTGGCATGTCCATGCAGGCAGAACACTGTATAGGAAATAAGCATTTAAATAAATAAATAAGGAAATGGTGAAACTGGTTACAAGGGTGGCAGGAAGGTTGCCATTACCTTTTCTGGCTCCTAAAGACTTGAACACAAGACTTCAGTCAAACCCAGAAATAATAGTCAAGAAGGAAACCAACGAACACGCCAAACTGAATGAGGAAATGCCCTTGAGGCTTCAACCCTAAGAACTACAGGCACCTAAGGAAAGCTGGGAGTGGGAGGCATCGCCCTCTCCAAAGAAGAGCACACTGATTGGTTGTCTGATGTCAAATGGTCAGCCCTGAAAACACACATACAAGTGCACATACACACATTATATGACTCAACAGCTTATATTTGGTATAGACACACAAATACATATACACACTCAATATATTGATGAAAAAAGAGGACATATATATATACACACACACAAATACATATATGCACTCAATATATTGATGAAAAAAGAGGATATATATATATATATACACACACACAAATACATATATGCACTCAATATATTGATGAAAAAAGAGGTCATGAATTTGAAGGAGAAGGAGAGTAGGGAGGGGTATATGGGACAGTTGTTTGGAGAGGGAGAAAGGGAACAGAGAAATGTAATTAAAATATAATATTTAAAATAACAAAAAATAAAAAAGGATATGTAGAAAAAAGAAAGACTGCTCAAACTTTGGGCTTGTGTCTTTGGGTCCCCTCAGGTCCTCATCCCTTCACACGCATAGACCCACCACAGGTCACACGCCACACACACACACACACACACACACACACACACACACACACACACTCACAATATAACCACATATGAACATACAGCACAATTACATACACACACATGATAAACACACACATACTGTACACATAACACACACACCACATATCACATGCCACACACACACAATATATACACACACGCATATACACCATAATTACATACACACACATATACCACACATGACAAACACACACATACAGTACACATACCACATATCACATGCCCACACACACATTCACACACACAATACATACACACATGCATATACACCATAATTACATACACACACATACATCACACATGACAAACACACATATACTACACATAAGTTTGGAGAGGAAATTGTGCCGGTGCCCGAGTGTCTTTCTCTCGAGTATAGCCAGTTTGCCTACAGGGACTTCTCACAACACATCTCCTCGGGGCCTTTCCTGGGCTCCTAAGAGAGGGGTTAGTCATCTTTGTAGATTGGGAGCTACGAATCAAGATATCCAGCAGCCACACAGTGCTGAGATTCTCAGCATCACTTTATCCCAGTACCAAGGTGTATCTGGGTCTCCAGCTCCCTTGTCTTTTGTTAACTTCTCAACCAGAGTTCAGAACTCTGATGGGAAAGAGAGGTAACTATTTATTAGGTGGTACCCTCAAACCCCAACAGTTAGAAACAATTACAGGTGTGTATACACACGGAGTGAGACTTGCTTCTCAGTTTGATGAAACAGTTCAAAGAGAACTGATTTCAAATCCAGGGACTTCTGCCCCCGCCCCCAGAATCCCTCCAGCATCCCCATCAACATTCCAAAGCCTTGATGAGCCCGTGATTTCGAACCAAAATTTACAGTTTCATCATATAAAAGACAAAAGGACTGCTCTCTGCCCACAACTTCTTAACCCCTTTGTTGCCCACCCCCTCCTCTAAGCCAAGGTTAACAGTTTTCATTACTGCTGCCTGCTTTCTGGGTTTAGATGTCCCTCCCTGCCGAATTCCAGATCTTTATCCAAGCCCTCATGCAGGAGGCAACTTCTTTTATGTGGCTTTTGCTTTATGGGCTCCTGGGGCGAAGCTACCTTTGGTAAATGAAGAATGCCTTTGGCTCCCTGATGATTGTGTAGGCTGGCTCTTGTTTGGAAATGGTGAGTGCATGAAGCAGAGATGCTGAGATGGGGGGGGAGGGGTCAGAGCATTCCAGCTCAATAAATCAATCCCCTTTGAATTATGTCACTGTCAGCCCATATTCTTCTTAAGACAGGAGGGCAGGGAGCGAGCTAGCAGAGCGATTCCTCTGTCTACTTTGTGTGCTGAGCTGATTGTCAACTAGATTGAGCAACTGCCAGGACAGCTGTAGAGGGACTCCCAGGTCTGTCTCAGTCCCAAGAAAGATGCCAAATGGGTCATAAATATGCCGATGTTCAATTTGGAGCCTCTATGAATTCCACCTAGGAACTCACCTCCGTAAACACCATATTTGGGACTCCTTTGGTGAGATGGATGGACCACTCACTTTGCATATTTTAATGCTTTAAGCCATTGGCTATGGTTTTCTGTGGCTTGCCAGACTTGTTAGACAGCAAAGTTTCAGAGGGAAGCTATGCTTTCCTTCCCTGTTGTCGTCCCTGGTGTCTTGCTCCTCAGTAACAACTCGCTGGTGGCAACAAGCTGACACCCAGCGAATGGAGGGAACAATTCAGCAATGCTATTTGCCAACACCAGCTACTTCTGGGTATTGTAGAGTGTTTGCATTTGAACAGGAGTGACTGGGAGCTTCCATTTGCTTCTCCGGTGCCAATAGGCAGGGTTCAGTAGAACCCTGCAGAAACAGAGATTCTAGCTCAGTGTTTCTGAAGAGGAGCCTTGTCTAACACTCTAAAAAAAAGCTGCAGTGTGCTCCTCGGGCACCATTCGCCTTATTTTGGAGCAGGGGTCTCGCATGAGCCGCAGCTTGCCAATTCAGCTGCCTGGCCAGTAAATGCCAAGGACCCACCTGGCTACCTCCCTCTCCAGGGCTGCGATCCCAAGCACTGCCACCAAACCAGCTCTGGAGCTCAGGATCAAGCTTGGGCTCTCGAGCCATCTCCCCAGCTCATGGACCACATTTCAACAAATCCCCAAACGTTAGACGCTGCTCATCCAGAGACCAGACTCTGAGTCCCAAGGATCTACAATTAACTTTTCTTTTACCTGGGTGATCTTTAACGTTGCCTTTTTATACAGGGCTCTGTGCCTTTACAGACCTCACATATTATTCCAACAATACCTACTTCTCATGAGATATACATTCTCAGGGCTAACGACAGGACCCAGCACAGCTCACCACCAATCCCGGATCTATTTCATTGATCTGACAGTAGAACTATATCACATACCCACAGCCTACTGGGCCCTAGCAATAATTAAGTTTCTTCTCCACAAAGACTTCAGCACCTAACCCACAGTGAGCCCCTGTGGCAATCCTAACATTGTACCTGCCACCAGTTTCTCATCCTTAAAAGGAAGATCACGACAGCACCTGCATCGGATCGCGACAGGCAGCAGCTGCAAGGACTTAAGCCAATACCTGCCAGCTTTTCCAACGTTGCTGTCGCTGTACTGGTTTCTTTTCTGTTGCTGTTATAAAACACTCCGACCAAAAGTTACTTGGGGGCAAGGGAAGGGTTTGTTTCTGTTTCCAGGTCACTGTCTGTCACCGACAGTATCAAGGGCAGCAAATGAAGCAGAAGCTTGAAGTAGAAGCTATAGAGGAACACTGATTACGGACTCAATCCCAGGCCCATGCTTTGTTAACTTCTGTCTTGGTTAGGGTTTCTATGACACCAAGATCATGGCAGCTCTTATAAAGGAAAATGTTTCATTGCGATGGTTAGCTTACAGGGAAGGGGTTCTGTCCATTATCATCATTGTGGGAAGCAGGGCAGCGTGCAGGCTGGTGCTGAAGAAGGAGCTGAGAGTTCTACGTCTTAATCCAGCAGGAAAGAGACTGCCACACTAGGCCTAGCTTGAGCATATAAGACCTCAAAGCCCGCCTCCACAGTGACATACTTCCTCCAACAAGGCCACAACTCTTAAACCTATTCAAACAGCACCACCAACTGGGACCAAGTACTTAAACATCTGAGCTTATCAGAGACATTCTCATTCAAAGTACCACTGATACTTTGATAATTTCAAGACTCACAGCATTTCAAGTTCTCTCTGCTTCTGTTGCTCACAACCATGCTTTCCCACCATCATAGACTTTAACCCTCTCGACCACAACCCCAAATAAACCTTTTCTTCTACAAATTGCCTTGGCCACAGTATTTCATCACAGCAGGTGAGAGTGGTTCTCTGTTGCAGCTGAGAACCTGGTAGCCTGAGGCTGCTTGCTCGCATCTGGAAAGATCAAGAAGCAGAGAAAGAGGGACTAGAGCAGAACCATGTTATAAACCTCAAGATCCGGTACCAGCAACCACTTCCTCCAGCTGGGGAACCTCCTAAGGGTTCCACGACTTCCCAAAACAGCCCCACCAGCCCAGAACCAAGTTTGCAGACACTTGAGTCTTTGTGCGACATTCCCAAGCCTTAACACCCAAGGACGATAGTTATTAGTTGCAAAGTCTCCACCTTAGCGTGAAGATACCCTAATACACCCCTCAGTCACTGCCTTCCATCTACCAGAGAGATAACCCAATATTCCCCTGGCTACTCCCTTCCTTCTGGAAGACTTTGGCTAATGGAATTTAGCCTTTATACCTCTAAGCACGCCACCTTTGTGAGTGACTGTCATATACACACGGGTGACCCAGGGCATTCTGGGACTCTGCCTTTCTTTATTCTGCCCCAAGTATCCATTGCTGTGGCCACATCCAGACCTTGACTTCTGGAGGAGCTACCCCTACCTCTGAAAACTTAAACAATGTACTTGCTACCGAAGGATTCCATTTAAAGAAATACCTTCAGTGATAATCTCCTGAGGCGTCAGTCAAATGTATAGATCCCAGATTCCACCTGAGGCTCCTGATTCAGGAACTGTAAGAGATGTATGGTTTTGCCTGCATGTTTAACCCTCCCCTAGATGGTACTTATGCTTGGTTGAGTTAATACCTAGGAGCCCAACCTTGGCACAGTTCTCACCACACCTGTCCTTCAAACCCACAGAGCCCAGGGTCCTTGATGCCTCTGCTTGCCCTTTACCAGTTCCTTGGGTCTTCAGTTCCCTCCTGTCCGGGGCAGACCCCATGCCTCACTACTTCAGTTCTCCCAGCAATGCCATTCCCTTCTGCCACTGGACTATCTTCATCCAGAAGAAACCCACGCACGGGAGGAACACACTACTTGTTTTTCAGTAGGGCTTGTCAACTCGTTTGCCCTGCCAGTGAAACTTTGCCTTATGCCCAAGTATTCCGATCATTATATAGAAAATACAGCTGGTGTGTGTGAGAGAGAGGCAGAGAGAGAGAGAGACTATGATTATTTTCCCCTGACAAGTTCAAAACTGAGTAGAAAGGAGCATGAAATTATTGTTCTGATATGTTATTCTAAATTCAGAGATAGAAATGAGCACAGACTACCACACATGCATGAGAGAGCATTCCACCCCTTGTAGGGTAGAACAAGACTGAGGACATCTGGGTGTCCTGGCACACCCTTGTCATTCCAGCACTCCAGAGATGGAAGCGGGAGGATCAGGAGTTCAAGGTCATCTTCAGCTGCATAGAGAGTTCCAGACCAGCCAGGGCTATGTGAGACCCTATGTGGGGAAGGAAAAGAAAGAGACTAAGGGAAACCTCCATGGATGACGTTTCTCAGGTGAAGCAAGAAGATGCTGTTGAGGCAGAAAATTCACAGCATGGAACGTGAGAGTATTTCCCCAACAAAACTCAGGATATATGGCCCCAGTGATGTGGAATGTCCCAAACCAAGAATGTCTCAGAAAACACCAGAGGTGATGTCACAGCATACTAGGGGTTAGGGCTCAGTCCACTACCTCTTCCCCAGCTGCCCTTCAACTCCCTGCTACAACACACTAGAAAGTAAAACTCACCAACCAAGATTCTGCAAGACCTTCCTCATGTCAACATCATACTTCCTATAACAGAAGAGGGGGGTGGGAACTACCCTAAATATCCATCATTAGGAGATGGATTAAATCAACCGAGGCATATTTAAGCATGGTATCCATGAGAGGCTGGTTTCAGGACACCCATGTATACCAGACTCTGAGGATATTTAAAGTCCCTAGTACACATGATCTAAAGTTACATGTAGCCTATGCACACCATCCTGCATGCGTTAAATAACCTCTTGATCAGACGCCTTAGATGGATAATGCATTGTAAATGCTATGTAGACAGTCATTATACTCCATTGTTTAAGGGCTGTGACCGAAGGAAGTGTGTGTGTTTATACAGACACACTGTGTTCTGATGTATGAACCCACCAGCCCAGAACCTCAGATTCAAAGGGATCACCATGGTATTCAGCTCCAATTGATAACAATATCACGAGAGGATCATCACTGCTTAAAGCTATTTTTGATACAACACATTTATCATATATTCAGAGTGATTTCTATGTTAAAAATAAATAAAACATAAAATTAATAATGCAATAATAGAGCATCATAGAACAAATTAATGCAAATCAGTGGTTGGGTTCTTCCTTTTCTGATCCTCCATCTATTCTCCGTATGATAATTAATCTAAAATTCTACCTAAAACTCTTTAAAATCCAAACTCCTTTACCAGCCCCAGCCCCAGTGTCAACTGGTCCCTTTCCCATTGCCAAGATCTCTCACCCCAAGCAGGCCTCTGCATACACTTGCTCCTCCTAAAATGCCCTTCCCATCCCTTGCCTGCGTTACCTCTGTACATCTTCAAGACGTAATCTCAGTATTTCTGACTGCATGAAGCCTTCCTTCTCTGACCAGAGTCATCATGGGTCCTTCTGCCCGCCAACACACACACCACATCTCACTTCCACACGCACAGAAGGGGTTAGCTGATTCATCCTCCAGCTCTGCCAAGATTTACACTCCCTACTGAGGGGCCAAGTTCATTTTGTGCACAGCTACCTGCATTAGTTACCTATTGAAGCCTGACAAATTGCCCCAGCACTTGGTGGCTTTGAGCAGGAACAACCATTTGCAAGTAGTTTCTACAAATCAAGAGATAGGAATTAACTGAGTGGTTCTTACTCGGGGCCTCTCAAGAGGCTGCAGGCCAGAGGCAAGCCAGGGCTGTGGCCCCCAGAAAGCTGGGGTCATTGTAAGAACACATGCTCACACAGCTGAGGCTCCGTTTCCCTCCACACGCATGCTCTCGTGTCATAGCAGCTAGCTTCTCCAAGGGGAAGGCAAACCAAGAGAGGAAGCAGGAACCTGAGAGACAGTCACTGTCCTCACTTTATACACAGGAAGACAGAGAAGTCAGGCCATGCGCACAGGCTCCCACAAGGTATGACAGGCATGAGAGGCCCTGAGCAACAGTCTGTCTCTAAAGAATAACATTGACAACATGTTGTACTGCCTCTCTATGTAAGATAGTATGAACAGCTTGAAGACAAACAAAATTGCTACTTCCTAAGTTTTCCTCAGTTAGCTCATTTTTGGTGCATGCTGAACACCGTGGTAGACACTTCAGGCACTATTAGGTCGCTTTACACATCTACAGTTCACACAGACCTCAAAAGAAAAAAAAAGCGCTCAGCATTCCAGGGCATCCATGCTGAGATCAAAGAAGAGCCACCAAAGACCTTTTGGCCTTGGAAAGATCATTTCATGACAAGAAGAGCTAGCTAGGTCTCTCTAGTGAAGCCTCAGGTACCCAGCATCCACCACCCCTGTTGACAAAGGCAACCCACTGACCATGCTGGTACTGCCATATCCTGCCCCAAAGAGACTGAAACTGGACCCGAGTGTTCAGAGTAAAGCTGGATGACAGTTGTAGCCAGGTTGGGTGACTTCACCAAAGAACCATTCTACAGCAGCCTTCCCTGGGCTAAAGAAAGCTCAGAGGGAGACAGCCCAGCAATGAAGTCACCACAGACGCACCGGGTACAATAGTACCCTTGTGAGACAGCCTGTGATCTCACGGGTGCTGAAGCACTGAGCCATGGTCCCTACCCTTTGCAGCCCCACCCAGGTGCAGCCGGGCGCAGTGTGCAACATCCATGAGATCACAAAAATGCTCGCTCTCCTTTGACCTAGCTCAGATCAACAAAAAGCAAACAGCAGTGTTCCCCCATGTTGAACTTTTTAGTATCTTCTGGTTGAAAATCCTAAGGGGAGGACTTGAAGGTTTTACTATTGAATTATTATTTGTTCTGATTTAAATATTGGGCTTATTCCCATCCTGTTACCATACACATTCCAAAAGTCAATGCTTTATTATTTTATAAAATGTTTTCCTGGGGCTGGGAGATGGATCAGTACCAAAGAGCAATGTCTGCACTTGCAGGGGACCTGGGTTTGATTCCCAGCACCCACATGGCAGCTCACAGCTGTTTGTAAGTCCAGTTTCAGGAAACCTAAGGCCCTTTTCTGACCTTCAGGAGCATCAGGCATGCATGTGGTACACAGATACACATGCAGGCAAAACACCCATACACATAAAATGACTTTTTTTAAACAAAACATTTTCCCAGTCTTATTCAGAGAAGATTTAAGACAGACACTCATGACGCAGCAAGGAACCATGAATTGAGCTGTGGGTAAGTAAGAAAAGTCAAGACTAAAAAATTAAATCATATGGAGAAAAATGCACACAGAAAGTGAAGGCCATGGAGTCTTCAACACTAGGTGGCTTTACCTCTGTGATTCTGAGCTTCCTATTGGCCAAGGTGAAGAAGAAAACCCGAATAAATTGAAAAATAAATACTCAACATGGTTTCTGTTAGTATGTTTTACCTCAATGACTTTTAAAATAAAACAAAATTCATGTGTGTGTGTGTGTGTGTGAGTGTGCATGTGTGTATGTGAGTGTGTGTGTGAGAGAGTGTGTGCATGTGTGTATGTGAGTGTGTGTGTGTGTGTGAGAGAGAGAGAGAGTGTGTGTGTGTGTGTGTGTGCACCACAGTGCATGCCTGGAAGTCAGAGAACAGTCTGAGGGAGCCAGTTCTCTCCTTCCACTATGTGGGTCCCAGGGATCGAACTTAAGCCACCAGGCTCGCAGCATTTGCCTTTACCCACTGAGCCATTGCACCAGCCCTCAGTAACTTAAAATTGTAGTGTTCCTGAGATAAAAATCTATCAGTTGCTTGAGTAAAATACAGCTTCCAGAGGGAAAATTATTTCTAAGATTTATCATAAAGTGGGTGTTATGAACAATACTTTGCAAAAATCTCATGATTCAGGTCAACAGTGTTCCTACACTGTAAAATTTCGGGGTTGGCAAACTGGAGTCCATTTCTGAAAGCTGGCCCTTAGCAATTACTGCAAGTCAAGTTCAGACTTAATTATGTTCATTTTGTCTGCTCTATGTATTGTCTATGGCTGACTTTGTACTGTCAGGGCAGAACTGAACTGTTGCAACAGACATACCCTAAGTCACCTCCACTGATCAATGCCCCGAAACACACTGGAGTCTGTGGCATGCTTCCAAGCGTAGACTATGGCTAAGATGACTGGATTCCATGCCCTTGGTATTGCTACTGTAATTTGGTTATAGAACGTTCCCCAAAGGTCCACATGAGAAAGGCTTGGCCAACAGCCTGTGTTGGGTGATAGGTCTTTGAGAAAGGAAGTTAGGGCATTGGGAGATATGCCTTTGAGGATGATATTGGAACCTCAGAGCCTCTCTCTCTTCTTCTCCCTCCCTCCTGCCATCCCTCCCAGCCATCATAATGGACTGAGCTGTCATAGGTCCAAAGTAACAGGGCCAAGTGACCATGGCCTGAAACTTCTGAAGCCATGACTTGACCTCTTCTCTCTGACTGGTTTTCTCAATGTTTTGTCAAAGTGGGGGAACTGACAGTCACTTTATGTAAGGCTGTCTTAGCAGACTGGGGGAAGGGGGTAAGGAAGATGGAGAGAGAGGAAGAGGAGAGTTGGAGATATATGATACCTTGAATTCACAAGACCCTGCCTCAAAATGATTTTTAAAATTTAAAATAGTTTTAAATTAAGTAAAGTTTTAATAAATAACTTTAATTAATAATAATAAAGCTTAAAGTAAATTAAAGTCTTCTACACAGCAAAGGAAATAACACAATGAAAAGGCAGCCTATTGGTCAGGAGAAAATATTCGCAAACTATCTATCTGATCAGGGGTTAATATTTCAAACACACAAGAAACCCATCAATTTAATGAAAATAAAATCTGATTAATAAATGATCAAAAGTAGCAAATAGATTTTTTTTCCAAAGAAGACGTAGAAACAGCCAACAGGTATAAGAAAAAAAAATGTTCAAAATCACTCATCAGGAAAAAGCAAATCAAAGTCACTCTGAGACACCATATCAAGTCTGTTAGGATGGGTTTTACCAGAAAGATGAGATCGTAAGTATTGGAGAGTGTAAGGAGGAAAGGGAACACTTGGGTACTGTGGATGAGAATGTAAATTAATGCAGCCATTGATGAGAAAGGGGGTAGTGTTTCCTTGAAAATTTAAGAATGAAACTACACATAAAAAGAAAAAGAATGTAACTACTTTAGGACCCAGAAATCCCACTTCTGGGGATATATACAAAAAGGAAAAACATCTGTGTGCTCTGTGATACCTGGTCTTCCTTATATGTAGCCACATTTTTTTTTTCATAGTAGCCAGGGTGAGCAGCGCTCAGGACACAAAGGAAAGAGTAGTTCAAGTTCTAGGCTAGCCTGAGCTGTGTAGTGAAAAAACTGGATTAACCTAAGTATCTATTAAGAAATAAAGTGATAATTCAACTGTGGTACAAATAATAAAATATCACTGGACCTTAGAAAGAAAAGGTGCAAGCTACAGTATAGATGAACTTGGAGACACCAAGTGAATAAGCTACAGCATAGATGAACCTGGAGACACCGTGTTAAGTGAATAAGCTATAGCATAGATGAACCTGGAGACACCGTGTTAAGTGAATAAGCTATAGCATAGATGAACCTGGAGACACCGTGTTAAGTGAATAAGCTATAGCATAGATGAACCTGGAGACACCGTGTTAAGTGAATAAGCTACAGCATAGATGAACCTGGAGACACCGTGTTAAGTGAATAAGCTACAGCATAGATGAACCTGGAGACACCATGTTATTTATATACCCAAGAACCACGTGCTCAGGGGAGGCACCATCCATAGTGAGCTGGGCCTTCCCACATTAGTCATGAACCAGGATGCCCCACAGGCTGGCCAAGCTGATAGGAGGCTTGTGCCAAGCTGACCAAATAAGTAAATACAAAATAACCAAGGAATTTTGAGTTGTTCCCACTTAAAATATTAAATGTAGTAAAAAGCAGTTGTGGGTTTGTAGCCCACATGCTCACCCACCAGGTGATTGTGACCTTGGCCACTGAGCTGTGATCTTGACCTCCCCAGGCACATCTGGTTCACCATGTAGTCTTAGGGACATCAAAGAATCCTGGAGTTTATCTTGAAAACAGAGTAAATGGGAAAAATCTGAAGTATTTTTTTTAAAGGGAGGGAGGAAGGAAGGAGAGGAAAGCAGAACTTAAAACATGGTTCAAATCTATCTTCTGCCAGCAGCAACCTTGAAACTAGAACTATCAAGAACAGAGTGTTACAGTTACAAACTTTCATAACAAACAAACTTGAAAAAATTTTAAGAATCACCTAATCATACATAAAAAGAATAACATATGATGAGTAGGTGGGGCTTATTATAACAACAAGCTTTATTTTACATTTAAAATTAATCCATCAATATTATTCATCTCAGTAATACAATAGAAGAGAAAAATTATAAGACCAACATGTGATGACAGGGATTTCTATCTTTTATTTTACTCTGTACGTGGGTACATGGGAGTCAGAGAACAATTCTCAGGAGCCAGGTCTCTCCCTCCACCATACAGGTTTCAGGGATCAAACTTAGGTTGTCAGGCCTAGCAGCAAGTGCCTTTACCCACTGAGACATCTCACCTGCCAAGAAAAGGCATTTATTTATAATGGCAACATTCATTCACAACTTTTAAGCATCTTTAAAAAGTCAACCTCCAGTGGAATCTTTTAAGTCTACACACAGAGAGAAAGAGAGAATACTCTTAAAGGGAATATTGAAAATTTCTCTCCTGATATCAGAATTGAGACAAGGTCTACTTATGTTTCACCCGACATCGTTCTAGAAGCTTTTGCAGCATAACAAAGAAAAGAAAAAGATTAAGAATACAGAAGTTGAAAAGGAAGTAAAAAACGTTGGCCATGTTGCCAGACAAAATGGCTATTCTTAGAAAAAGAAGTGAGATTCTTTATGGAAATGGTTGAAATAAGGATGCTAGCAGGGCGCCCAGATACAACACTGTTCAACTAACAGATTAACTCAAATTCTGATCCTCTTAATAAGCAATTACAGGTGAAAATCCAAAGGTAAATCATACAATAACACCAAAAAAAATCACCAAACTCTAGCTTGCACTATATCATAAATCAATTCTGGGTGCATTGTACCTTATATATGAAAGACAAAACTGAGAATCTTTTTACAAGTAACCTAAGAGGCTAAAAGCAGCCAGAAGGGGAAGGTGACAAACAGGAAAAAGGTCTGTAGGGAAGGAGGTAAGGAGGGGTGAGCTATAGAATGAGAGGAGCCCCAGTGAAAGACTCATATCCAGAATATATCACAAGAGGAAACCTACAGTGGTGGAAACGTAGATATTCCAGTAGGCAAACAGGCAAATGGACACGGACAGGGAGATGGCTCAGCTTGTGGTGCTTGCCACCAAGTTCAAATCCCCAAACAGGTGGTATAAGAAAAGAACCCACTCCTGCAAGCTGTCCTTTGACTTCCACGGGTGCCCAGTGGTTTGCATGCACACCCTTGCCACACATAAACAAACAAGTAACATGCAAATGACTTCACTAAAGGTTTTATTAAAAGAAGTGTCCAGGCTGGGCAATGGTGGTGCACGCCTTTAATCCCAGTACTCGGGAGGCAGGGGTAAGCAGATCTCTGTGAGTTTGAGGCCAGCCTTGACTACAGAGCAAGTTCCAGGACAGCTAGGGCACATCATTGCACACACTGGTCCTGAGCACATCATCACACACACTGGTCCTGAGCACATCACTGCACACACTGGTTCTGAGCACATTATTGCACACACTGGTCCTAAGCACATCATTGCACACACTGGTCCTGAACACGTCACTGCACACCCTGGTCCTGAGCATGTCACTGCACACAATGGCCCCTCTGCCTGTGTACTCTTTTCCCATGGCCTTCCATATAGGTGCCCATGTAAGACCCCAGCATTTCCTGGTGATCAAAGCAGTGCTTGTCGCATCGTGGAAAGAGTTCATAACGGCTCTGATCTTCTGCTTGGCCAAGCCTGTTACTGCCGTTCCTTGTTATCCTCTTGTCTCTCCTACAGACAGCATTAACAGCAAGACTCGGGGGCTGGGATCCAGTCATTTGATTTAGCTTCACAATCTTCGCGTCTAGCTCAGCCTTGGCGTAGCATTGGTACTCAACACAGAGCGGAAGCCAGGGTTTAGCTGGCCTGAGTTCAAACTTTGCCTGTGCCATTTGATAGCCGTGGAGCCCTGGCGGATTCCTCTTCCAGGACTCACTTTAACATCTACCACACAGCACTCCTGTGAACACTGAATGAGATCTCCAGGAGAAAGGAGCCTAGCACACAAAAGCATTCCCTAAAAGGAAGCCAGAAACATGTAGGAATGCACGTACTAAGACCATGTGGTCGCCTGGGTCTTTCCAGGTCCCACGGAAGTCTGCTGTGATGAGGACCCGGTGGTGAAGGAGAAACTCTGTACACACAAGGCGGATGAAGGACTGAATAGGTGTTGTTCCTTTGCCCGGTCTCCTTACTACATCCCAGCCTCTCTGCCCTTCCCACCCGCCACCATAGTCAGGCACCACCTCTGTGGGTAATTTGAAATTAAAACCCCAAAGTTATTTTTCATACGTGAGAACCGATCGCTCCGGGTCTGCCGGCACGGCGTCCTGACAGGGGCCTGGCAACGGCCTTTTCACAGGAAGCTCTGCCAGGGGACTGTGCACATGCTTCTAAGAATAACTCAGTGTCCAAGAATTCTGCCTGTTCTATCGCAAACTGGGGCCAGCCAGCAGCTGGTTTGCATTAGCGCAGAGGGCGATGGTATCCCGCTTTACTACGGCGAGGCTGGCGTCCCTCCCTCCCCTCCTCTGCTCCCATTTGAGACCTCCATTGAGCAGGCAGTCCTCATTGAATAGTCCTGAAAGCACCAGCGAGGATTCTGCCTCGAGGTAAACTGAAGAGGAGATTGAGTTTGGGCCCTTTCATCTCGTGTCTGAGTCATCCTTCACAGTTCCGTGTCAGTATCATCTGGTGTGTCCCAGGGGCATAAGTAGTTCAAGGCCACAGGAGTAGTCTGCACAGACGAACTCTGCTGCGATTGTCTTGACTTCTGTTATTCTCTCATCCATACTCTCACTTATTCATGTCCACACAGAATTACTAAACATAACCCTGGAGCTAAAGGCCACCTAGGAGATCTTAGAGAAGCACCTTGATCTACAGTGAGTCTGGGGAAGGACAGGTGGTGCCACTCCCCTGAGATTTCGGGGTACATCTGATAGCACTGACTGCTTGAGTCACAAACAGAAGGGGCACCCCTGGGTTTGGGTGGTAAGAAGATTACAAAGTGTTCTGCAAATGCATGAACTCCCCCTCTTCAGGAAAAAGGATGATCTAGCCCAAAACTGTTCATGCGTCTCCTGGATGGAGTGTGGCATCTTCTACCCCCACCCCATCTTCCTCTGACTCCTATACAGCGGCTTACTGTTGCTGAAAGCAGACTTCCTCATTCTTGGCTTCAACGTAGCTCATCTTCAAATATTTGAAATATAAAGCGTCAGTGGTGGCAGTGAAAGACCAGGGAAAATGTTCCATTTCACCCAGGTTAGCTATGGAATCTTTAGCAGCTGATGTTTCTCAGAACCCCAGACTTCCATCTGCATAGCGATGCCCCGATAGCTAGAACGGCTGCCAGATCCCCTAGTTTCTGATATTGACAAACAGGGCTCAACAGTGAGAATCAGAGACCTTTCACTGAGTACTAGATGCACAGTAGGTGCTGAATATCCTGTAGATGATATATGCGAAATGTCTTGCACCCTGTTGGCCGTTCAATAGTCGTTTCAATATCCATGTCTTTGGCCTCTTTTCTCCCATAGCTGTCAACTAACTTGCAGTGTTACTTACTTGTCTCCTTGCTGTGAAAAATACATGCGAGCATATGTGCACGCACGCGCGCGCACACACACAGAAATGGTATGGTAGCACACACCTGTAAAATCCAGCACACATGAGAGTGAGATGGGAGGACTGATGCAAGTTTGAGGCCAGCTTGAGCTACATAAAGACCCTCACAAAGAACAAGGAGGAAGAGGAAAGAGGATGAGGAGAGAGAGAAGAAAGAAAAGGAGGAGGAAAAAGAAGAGGAGGAGGAGGCAAGGGTTAAAATGATAGACTTTCTACTTCATTTTTTTCTCTCTATAAACTAAGTTTAAGCTCAGATTGTGAAGGGAAACAAGGCCGTATGGAAATTCAGCGAGCTAGTGTTTTGGAGACTCTCCTGAACATGGGTGAGTAGACTGTCCAGCGTATCACAATATAAATCCAAGAGTGGAGGCTGAGGGAAAGGAAAGGACTCTTTCTAGCTGAGCCAACAATGAGGAGGCTATATGAGGAGGGCAGTGGTGTGATCAGGCTTGGGTGCTAGACAATTTCCATACAAAAGAGAGCCAACGAATAGCCTATCATCAGAAAGTCTCCATCTTTTCTCTGAGTCATATCCCTACAGAAAAATCATAACATTTACTTAAATTTTCATTCTTTAAACTTGACTATTCACTCACCAAACATTAAGAAAGGACCTAATGTGAGGGGCACAATAATAGACACCCAATGCACAAAGACGGGTACGTTACTAAACTCAAGGAGACAATACTGAGCTTATGGAAAATCTGGAAAGAGTAACTGAAGTGAACTTGGGGATTTACACACATTCCTAAACAAAACATAGGTCTGGGGTGAAGGAGACAAGAAAGGCAAGGGACAAAGGCCCTGATACCTACTTCAAGGCACACCCTCAATGGCCAGAAGACTTACGACAAGACCTCACCTCTTAAAGATTAAAGCATCTCTCAAGAGTACACTGGAAGCAAAGCCTTTAACACACAAGCGTTTAAGGAAAATCTAGGATTCAAGCTATGGCATGATGCAAGATGGGTAAACCTGGAAAACACCATGCAGAGATAATTTAGCCACCAAACAGGAGATATTGTCACTTATAGGACAAGTCTACAATAATAAAATTGATGGAGACATAAAACATAGTAGTGGCTCCCCCACCTGTAAAAGAAGTGGAGCATGGGTGCTAAAGGGAACAGAGGTTTTAGATACATTATTTTATATAGATTAACAAAACGTATCTGGAATTAGTGGTGATGAATACGTGACTCTAATCATACACTGAAACCGTTGGAAGGGCATTTAAAAAGGTGAAGTCCATAGGGTGTGAGTTCCATCTCAATCATTGCTATTTTTAAAAATATTTCAAGGTATTGATGAAGGTCCCAAAATTCAATTTTCAAGTCACTGAGTCACCAGGGTCAGGTCTCGTGGGTCTTGGGTGAGGAAACTCATGCTTTGTCTTATCTATTTTGGCCTTCACCTAAGAACTGACTTGTCACGCTAGACCTTTGCTCAGGACATCTGGTAGACCACCACAGGCATCCCAACTCTATCAGCAGGCTCTGTGGTCGCCCTCATTTAAAACAACCCAACCCACTCCAGAAAGTCTTTACCAAACCATTTCTTCCAAGGACACAGATATCCTCGCTCTGTCCACGGGCCGGGGTCTCGTTTCTTCTTCCTTTAAGTATTTTCTCTCTTGCATAGCTACAGCCTTTGTGCTCCCAGGAGAGACACCACGCCTTAAGATTCTGATGCATTTCAGCTGCGCGTCAAGGGCCCCTCGTCTGTGTTCAGTACACTAACCAGCAACCAAAATAAACACCCCAGGAGCCAGAATCCTAAGGTTGCCTCACACGTAGGAGGTCGTGAGCTATTCGTGAGAGGGCATGTTTTCCCTTCCAAGACAAGGCGAGCTATGTATGTGCAAAGTAGGAATGTTACATGATCTGCCCCCACCATTGTTAAAATATAAGAGAAAAAAACTGATTCTGGAAAGAAAGAAGAACCAGAGACCAGGGAGATGGTTCAGTCGGTAAAGGGCTTGTGACATGAGCTTCTGGGTCTGAGTATGGATCCCCAGCACCCTGTAAAAAACCAGACACATTGGCATATGCCGCTAACCCAGCGCTTGGAGAAGCAGCAATAGGAAGCTCCCTGGAGCTCACTGGCCAGCCAGTCTAGCTGAAACTGTGAACTTCAGGCTCCATGAGAGACTGTCTCAAAAATATAAGGTAGGGAACAATTGAGGAAGACGCATGCACCAACCTTTCACCCCCACCTCTATGAACACACACACACACACACACACACACACACGCACGCACGCACGCACGCACACACAACACACAAATAAGAAATATATAAATACATCATCAAAAGTCAGTGTTTGAAAAAATGAAAGAAAAGTCAAATTAAGTTGAATGTTTCACCTTGCATTCCTCCCTCCCGCAACGCTGCCCGTCTGCAGCCCAGCCCCATCAAATGTTTCAGATGCTTTCTTCGTGTGATGGCCCCCAGCTCAGAGCCAAATCCCATGCAGAAAGTGGGGGATCAATGCCGTACAGATGTGTTGATCCCCTCTTGCCTGGATGAAAGACTTCTTTCAAGTAGTGTGCGTGTCTTCCAGGCTGCATCCCTGCTCGCTGAGGAATGCCACTTGGCAGATGGGCCGCGGCTGCTCCTTAGCTGCCCTTCTCCTGTCAAATCCAAGCTTTTGTTCTCCGTGGTAAGGCTGACAGGTGCGTTCTTGGCTAGATGCATGCTGAAAACACATGGCCAGCAGAGGCATCTAGGCCTCCGGACCAAAGCACACCAACGACATTGGCAAGACCACTCTTTGGTTTCCCAAAAGGCTTCAGATATCCAGAAAGATGGAGATAGGCTGGGGAGAGGACGGGGTAGGCCCTCTCACAGGCTAAAGGGAGGTGCTGGAGTCCCGTTAGCCCTCACCTTCCTACACCTTGTCCGTTTGGTAGGGCCTGGGCTATATGATTAAGCTGTAGCAGGACTTGCCACACCTTGTACCTTCAAATCTTCGGTTCACATGCATGTGCCAATAATACAGTTCTCTCTCTCTCTCTCTCTTCCTCCCATTATCTTTCTCTCTCTCTAAAACATTTCTCTCTTATGTGTCCTTACCAAACCTCAGAGACAACCATGCCACACTATCCCCTGATTAATTCCAGCCTCAGGTTCTCTCTTCCTGGGGTTTTTCCTGGAGTCCTGGGTGTCGTTTTAGGTAACAGAGAGCACACGGGCTGCCCACTATCATCCTGGCCACTCACTTAGCAGCAGGGAAATCTGGGCTTTGTCTTTCCCATCCTCTTCAAAGGAATTTGACCCCAAAGCCCACCAGGCAGAGAAAAGTGAAGCGCAGTGCCCCTCCAGGAGGACAGGATCTCTGTGTTTCAGCACTGCAGCTGAGGGACTCTGGAGTGCACTGGATGGAACATCTGAGCATCCTCATCCCGCAGACCCAAAGCCATAGAAGAAAACAAGTAGTGGAGCCAGAGGTCAGAACCCTAGCGCACAGGCTCCTGAGTCACATAGCTCCCAACCTTAGCCTCCAAAGAGAGGAGGCTCCTTCTAGTCTCAAAGCCAATGGCCCCTTCTAAGGCATGAGGCCCATAAAGAAAGATAGTGACTGCTATGATCCATAGACACCATCTGACAGTCACTGCCACTTGTCCCTAAGTGATGCCTTAGAGAATAGCTGGAATTCCTGGACCAACACTGTCACCTGACAGTTCAAGACTCCGAATCCCAAGGAGGTGACATGGTCCGACTGTTTCCATCAAAGCCAAGGCTCTGGCTGCTGAGTGACACAACCTACTAGGACTGTTTGGAGAGACGACTGGATAAACCACTGTCCGGTTCATGTGTCCTGGAGTCTCAGAATTAGCTTTAACCCTCACCTATGCCCCAAGTATGTCCTGAGACAACACAAGTTTCTCTTGGCTCCTCCACCTTGCTTTTCCTTGCACACACTTGGATGTCATCGCAGTACCTGTTTGGAGCTGGAGAGGAGGGGATACATGAAGCGACCCAGATGGTACCTGGCACTCAGTAACTTGCAGTCAGTCCGCTTTTACCCACCCAGCACAGCAACCTCTCCACCAACGCATCCTCAACAAGCAAAGCCAGGTTACAGGAGAGGAGCCACACAATTAAACCAGCTTAGGAAGGCATTACTCCCTATCTCAGGGTGACAGAGATGAATAGGACCTGGAGATCATATCATATCTTGAAGAAAGAACCCTAAACAAAGAGACACGGTGCAGAGCCCTGGCCTCGCTCACTGCCCTGCCCCCACTCATCTCTCCCCACACAGAACTCCTCAGCATGTGTACTCATGACCCAGGAGACTAAGATTTAGATTCACCTTTTTCCCAGGTGAGAAATTCCCCCATTCTGTGGGTATCAGGATGGCAGTCATTTTGTGGAACTATGAGTAGGTTTAAAAAGTATCAGACTCCCCATGGGTAGGGAAGTGTGAAAGCCCTTCAGGTCCACCCCCACCCCCGACTTCTCTTTCTTTCCCCTCTCACAGGGCCTGGCCCTTGTAGTCTTACATTGCCTGAACCTCTCCAGGAGCCACCCCCTAAAAAGGAAATTCTGAAGGAAAAGAGAAGCAGTGGAATCCCAAAACAGCAAGAACAGATGATCATGTGTCTCTCACACGACCTTGAGACAAACGCTTAAGCACTGGTCACCTCTTACAGGTCTCAAGACACTTGTGACATCTATGTGAGCTGGTCAGGAGATTCTCTTTTTAAAAGAAAGCTGTCACCTGTCCCATTTGGCCTCTATCTGTAAAAGCAAAAGACAGAATGAGGTGGTGAGAAAAGACCAAGAACTAAGTGGGGGATGTGACCCCCATTAGTAGAATGCTTGCCTAGCAAGCACAGAGCCCTGGATTCCATCCTCAGCACCACATAAGCCAACTACAGTGTCATATACCTGTAACACCAGCACTAGGAGGTAGAGAAAGGAAGACCAGAAGTTCAAGGTCATCCTCTACTAAGTAGCCAACTTCAAGGCTACTTGAGCTACGTGGGACCTTGTCTGAAACAAAAGACAGCTGATAGGAAGTAAGTGACCAAGTCATTGCCTTGGGGATATGGGAAGGTCATTATACTTGCCACTCGGCCTGGTTGCTGGCTCCACTCCAATCTACACCACTGTTTCTTTTTCATCCAATGTAATTTTATGAAGTTTAGATATACTTGTAATCTCGTAAGCCCTTTTCAAATTAAGGTAAAAATTAAATCATGTAAAATCATGCCTGCAAGACTGTTTTAAGAATTAACAGTAATGTACATGAACATTCCAATGTTCTCCCTTTGTAGACGACCAACAGATAGATGACTTTTAACACACAGAATCTGGTATTTCTGTGCAATCACACGGATGTGCCTGAGGCCATGTGAAGAAACACGGGCTTCAAGATGCTAAACAGAGGAGCCAGGCTCCAGTGACTTTTTTCAAGTAACTGGTGACACAATTATGATTTAAAGCACAACTAACAATTAACAATTGCTGAGATCATTATTTTAAAGTGATGTAACCACATCACCAGGACCATTGCCACCATTACCGCCACCAGCATCGTTGTCACTCCCACCTCTACCACAATTGTCACCACCACGATCAATACCATTACCATCACTGTTACCACCACCATCAGCACCATCACTGTCACTACTGCCATCATTGCCACCGCCCTTACCACCATTCTTAGAACCATCCCTACTACCATCACCTCCACCATCCCTATTGCCACCACCGCTACCACCCTCATCACCACCAACACCATCACCATCACTACCACCAACATAACCTGAACCATCACCTCCACCGTTGCTATCACTACCAGGGTCACCACTACTGTCATCAGTCACCATTATCATCACCCACTCCCTGATCCCTGTTACACTGAAGGCCAGCTATGACTTTGAGTACAAATAAGATAAGAAGAGGCATTTCGGTAGGGCAGAAGTGTCAGGAACTCTGTGTGGCATGACGTCCGTATGCATGATATGAGTGTCCTGCCAATGCTCCAACTGAACATCTAAAGCAGGGGAAAGAAGAGGGAGCTAAAGGTAAGAGAGTCACAGAAAAAGACATCATCATTGTCAGCACCAGAAGGCACCTGGGCAGATAATGGGAAGGGAGCTGTGACCATGGGAAGCTGGAGAATGGGATAAACAAAGGAAGAGCTGCTTCCCAGTTCTCCACTGACTCTGGGTATGGGGTCATAGGACTCGTAGTTAAAATGAAGAGTTCTTGTGTACGCTATTCTGGATTCTCTGAGTGTGTCGACTGGCCAGTGAGGAGAGTTTAGTAATAAACTTGGCCTGGTCTATAGAGCTGCGGGTCTAGAGCTAAATTTGTGGTAGGAGTCTGTCTAGGGAGAACGAGTTCTTTTAATCTTAAAGTGAACTATTTTCCCAAACAGCAGATTTTTCATCTTGCCAAGGTAGGTCTTGCCTTGTCTGGGACTTAGTTTCACTACCGAAGAATCCCTTCTTTATATCCTAGTTTCTAAGGGGGCAGTGGAGAAGAACACCCCATAGCTTACCACACTGCCATGACCTACAGCTCCCAGAAGCACTCTCAGGTACCTTTTACAAGGGCAATAGTCTCAAAGTTGAGGGCTCCCCCCCGACTGTGGCCCACTTACCCAAAGACCCTTCTTCCAAATATGGGGATCAAGACTTCAACATATGAATTTGGGGGTGGACCTCCTCATGGAGATCGGCTGTTTAAGCATCTAGCCACTTGATGAGTTCTCCTCCTCAGGGGAAGAGACCCTGAGGTCTAGTCTAAGCTAACCACACTAGCTATAGGGTCTCAGACAAGTGAATTCCTTTCTCTAGGCCTTGGTTTCCTCATCTATAAATGGAAGTAAAAAAGTTAGCTACATCACAGGATCAGTGTAAAGACATGAACTCATGGTAGGTAAGAGCCCGGACTCAAGCCTACTCCTTTCTGAACTATTTAAAGCTTTGTTTGTAGTGGTAGGTAATTGTTGTCAACATCATCGTTGTCATGGTTACCATCATCATCCTCATTGCTGTAGTCACAACTCAAGGCATGTTTATTGCAGGATGAGACAAATGTGAAAGTTCAAAGCCAACCTAGACTACATAATGAGGCCCTGTCTAAAACTGGTTTTTTAATTATTTTTTGAGCTCCTACTACACACAGGCACCCTGGTTGAGGATGTGGTGTTGACTTGGGGCTCTGCCTGCCCTCGGAAGGCCCTTGGGCCAGGAAGGAGGGAATATCATACAGTGGAGTAAGACTGGAGCTGGGGCGTTTGATGTCCTTGGGAGTCGTAGAAGGAACTCTGAGCCCAACAATTATCATTCACTTGAAAAGCCAGCCTGACTCAGTTACCCTGCCTCTATTTCCTAGCTGCTCCCACTCACCCTCAATTTTACCCAAATCCCTAAACCTGCTGTAGCCTTCTGGGCATTCACGAACCCCAGAGCTCTCTTTTTCTCATCCCTGATGTCCTTCAGTGTGTTTCCTTGACTCCCAGGCCGACTGAGTCTGTGCAGGGTTTTACACGCAGCCCCTCCTGTCTCCTTCTCTTACCCTGCAGGTTCCCCGTAGTTGACCTCATTGTGACCTTCATTTCACTGGTAATTGTCCACTTAACTGTTTTTACCTTCTGAACCTTGACTTTAGAGTCACATCTGTCTGGTTCACCTCATCACCAAAGCCCCCAGTGTGCACGATACTTACCGTGAGCCAAGAGCTCCTTACACACCGCTGAACTGATTTAGGTAGAAGAGCTGAACAACCCACCAAAAGCAGCTTCTAAAGTGGGCCTGGCTTTCTGACCTTGTCTAGCCTGACCCTCAGATGGAGGAGCTAACATTTTCCCTCTGAAAGATTTGAACTATAGCCGCAGGGCCGGAGAAACGGCTCAGTGCTCAGCAGCTCCCAGAGAACCCTGGTTCAGGTCCTAGCACCCACAATCCCTTGGGGTTCCAGTACCAGGGCATCTCAGATACAATTTGACAGTGTCCGCTTCCTATGCAGAGGACACATCTTTCTAGAAAATTGATTGTCCAGAGCTCTTGGGCCTCAAGTTCACCCCGACGCCCTCATACACGTCACTTGCCTGTTTAGTTTTTTGGATTTTTTTTTTTTTAAGAGTCAGAAAATAGAACTCCCAAGGATTTCCAAGTCTCTCCACTAGTAAATGGCAAATCCAGGCTACCAAGCTCGACCCCCATCATAGGCATGCCTCCATCTCAGAGCGAGTGCCCTTGCCAACAAGACACTCTTGCCAATGCAGTCAGGGAATGCCTCTGAGGGACACTGTCCTCCCCGGCCCTCTCAAAGAACTGGCAGGCTTCTGTCAGCCTTGTCTTTAAGGAAGGCAGGACAAGCACAGAGCAAATAGCAGGGTGGCTAGGGTTCCAAAAAGTCAAATTTCTGCCATTCCTGCTTTGGGGGTTTGTGAAATCCCTGGTGACCTACAGCAGATCCCACGCATTCCAGGAGCGTGTAATGAAAACAGCCTGGTCTCCCCGAGTGACTGGAAGAGAGCGCCTGGCTCACTCCAAAGTCAAGAGTCGCGTTATTTCTCAGCTCCTCGCAGAGAGTCAAGTCAGGCCACCTCCCCCGGGCAAAATGAGGGGCCACCATGGCAGGCGTCCTTCCTTTGGGCGGGATTCCCATCCTACGAACCTCCACACGAGAGGCCCTGGGGAATGGCTCATTGTTTGGAGTTTAAACATCTCAGCTTCACCTAGAAACAGAGAACTATTTTTTAGGTATGCCAAGAATTAGGCAGCGAAGGCGTCCATTTGATTGTGTGTGAAACAGAAGCTAAGAGCGTCAGCAGGTTGGCCATCTTCAGTGATAGCAGGAGACAAGAAGAGTTGTCAGTGAACAGGCTTTGAGCAGATCTACCTGGGCCAACCGTCCTCCCGGGGCAGTGCTCCTTCCATTCATTCTCTAGTAGGCAAGAAGCTTAACTTCGCCTGCGCGCACTGTGTGAGCAGGCCATCTTTGATCTCTCAAATCAGCAAGAATCCCAAAGGGAAGCAAGCAGTGGTTTTGATTATTATCTTAAAAGTCTAAAATTCCTTAGGTGAAATTCGGTATGAAACGCATCTACGCAATGGGGGAAGGTGGGCGGCTGGATCAACATCTGGGCCCCATTAAGGCCCAGCTATTTTCACTCAGCAGTGAACTAGAGCAACCAAATTCCCTAATAAAGCTCGAGATTTCCAGGAACTGCTTGTAAAAAGGCAGCTCTCCCGTCTGGTTCTTTGACACAGTACACAGCACCGTGAGTTCCCGAATAGCCGGGCCTCAGGATAAGAGGCATTATCTGTTTATCAAATTGTCTCTCAAGTTTTAATGTTCTGTTCACTGCTTGGTTTTGACCTTTGGGGTACACTTTTCAATTTATAATTCCTTTCCACTGACGGCCTGTCTTTTGATCTCTACAGTAGACCAGAGAAGAAAGGGGTAAGCGATACTGCTCTAACAGTGGGGGAAACTGAGGCTGAGAAAGAACCTGTGATTTGGGCAAAGCTTCAATAAGCAGGCAAATCACTGGCAGATTCAAGGGGAGGGAGAGTCCACAAACTGCCCCCAGGTTTCTAAGGGCTCCCAGAGGTGCTAACAGTTTACACAGCAAAGGTGATCAGAGGCAGTCAGGACCCTAAGGGAAACCATACATTTCTAAGTTCAGCTCTTCCTGCTTAGTCATGTGCTTAGGTAACGATTATAATAAATCCTGGGGTAGGGAGAGGGCTTAGTCAGGAAAGTACTTGCCGGGCAAGAATGAGGACTGGTTTCAGATTCCCAGGACCCAGATTAAAAACCAAGTGTGGAGTCTGCTTGTAATGTCAGTGCTAGGAGGCAAACAGGCAGGCAGATCACTGAGCTAGCTGACTGGTCACTGAGCTCCAGGTTCAGTAGGAGACCTGCCTCCAAAACTCAGGCAGAGACACCAGCACAAATACATATGCCTTCCACAAATCCATATGTACACACACACCACAATCATATACATGCCACACACAACCACATACACCACATATACAACATACACACAACCACATGCACACAATACACATAATCACATACACACCACGCGCACAACCACATACACAACACACAACACATATACAACACACACAACCACATACATACCACACACACAGCCACATACATGTCACACATACACAACCACATGTACAACACACACAACCACATACACACCACACCCACACATACACACCCTATAAATCATGATTCTTGGGGTTCAGACTCCATCTGGTACCTGTTGTCTTTGCTCTCTTGTCTCAATCTCGCCAAGTATCCTTCATCCTTTTGTCATGTCTGAAGCGGGTCCCTGGCAGTGCTACTCATGGGACTGTTTCTGAGAACTGGAGACAGCACTCTCAAATGATGAGACTTGGACCTGTCTATAGAAGGGACTTAGTGCAACTTATTATTATTTATTTGCTGTGTTGACCATGAGGCTTAATTACAGTCTCTCTCTCTGTCTCTCTCTCTCTCTCTCTCTCTCTCTCTCTCTCTCTCTCTCACACACACACACACACACACACACACCACAAATAAATCAGTTACAAAAAAAAAGAACTTCAGTATCAAAAGTTTAGTGAACAAAATTTCTGTGTTAACAAACTTAAGAGTCAAAGATCCCCTAAAGAAAATAAAATGAGCGTCTATAACTAAAATTTCCTGACCTGAAAAAGGCAAGCGGTGGGGATCGCGTTATCCAGCTCTGAACAAGCATCTCCCTGAGAAGAAGAATCCACAGAAAAGATGAGTCAAGCCCAGTAGTCATCACAGAATGTAAATCAAACAAAGAGTTGCTCTTTCCACCTGTTAGACCGTTGAAAAGATCTTGTAGAGAAAAAAAAGCCTATACACAGGCACCCAAAACACAGACAAGAAAGTATACACCAGTTCACAACAGAAGGAAAAAGTCAGGACACCATCCAAACACAGCTGTGTTAGTTAGGGTTCCCTGGAGAAATGGGATCGATGGAATGTGTATAAATATAGAAAGCTTTATTTTAAGGAATTGACTTACAGGACTATAGAATCTAGCAAGTCCAGAATTCAGAGTGCACCAACAGGCTGAAGAACAGGGGACAGGAGATGCTTTGGTTCCAGTCTCAAGACCGTCTGCTGGCAGAATCCCCCTATGCCGTTTGGACCTTCAGCTGAGCCCAGAAGAACCAGGCAGCAACATACGGTACTTTCCTCAAAGCTGATTGATTAAAATGTGAATTTGTTTAAAACAGACATGCTCACAGAAATACCCAGGATAAACTCCTACCACGTATCCAGGCATAGTGGCTCAGAAAATGCGATGTGTGAAATTAGATGTCTGTAAGAGCCTTTCTCATCTTAGCAGCACAAACAATCTCTAGACCGAACTGGAGCTTTCTCCATCACCCTGTATACTCTTAGGCACAACACTGCGTGAAAACAATGTCAAATGGAAGAGGACTGTCTATGATACCACTGTAGATAATTCAAAAATAAATAAAACTAAACAGCATACCTCTTACTGTTACATGTGCATATAATAAAGTATAGCTATGAGTGTGATTATAACAAAACAAATAATATTTCAGGGTTCTGTTTTAGTTGGTTGGTTGGTTGGTTGGCTGACACTTAGGATTGTACCCATGGTTCCACACGTGCCAAACACAGATGCTACCAATCAGTTACAGCCCCGGCTGGTTGTGCTTATCTTCAATAAGAAATTTGGGCTGAAGTCAGGGACAGGCACATACGTAGCTTTGCTAGAATCGGGTCTGAGGTTGAGTCGTGGGCTCAGATGGAGCAGTCTGTCTTTCAAGGTCATAACGGTGGCAGCCGCAAGGTTAAAATTCACCAACCTGTTCCACTGTTCCCCCAGGACACACACCTGCATGACAGTCCCCAGTCATTAGAGATGATGGCCAGTCCTCCGTTTTTCTCCTCCCTTTCTGTAGCCATCTTAAAGAGAGCGTATTAAAACCATTGCCACCTAAAAAGGCCACTAGATGCCTGACTCACTCACTGCCTAGAGAAGAGTCCCCTCCCAAGGCTGCTCTTGACCAATCCTGTTGCCTCTGAATCGGAGGCATCTGTGTAATTAGCCTAATGAGCTTCCAAATTTCAGAGTTTATATATCACTCTAGCATCACCATCTTGGTCCCCTCCCCCCTTGCTTTGATAAAACACTTTGACAAATGAAACTTAAGGGGGAAAGGGCTTTCTCTGGCTCACAGTCCAAGGGTACAATCTATCATGGCAGGAGAAATCGAGGCAGTGGTCTAGAGTGGTTGATCACGTTGCAAACACAATGATGAGACAGAGAGATAAACGTATGTCAATGTTCAGCTTGCTCTTCTGGGGAGTAGTCTGCCCACAGTTAAAAAGAATCTTCTCATATCGACTAAAGTAATCAAGATGCTCTCCCATAGGTGTACTCAGGGACCCAGCTTCCAGGCAATTCTAGATTCTGTCAAGTTGACAGTTGGCATGATTCACCATAATACCATTTTTAAAAAGATATATTTATATGAATACAGCATTCTGCCTGCAGGCCAGAAGAAGGCACCAGATCTCATCACAGATGGTTGTGAGCCACCATGTGGTTGCTGGGAATTGAACTCAGGTCCTCTGGAAGAGCAGCCAGTGCTCTTAAACTCTGAGCCATCTCTCCAACCACCATAATATCTTAACCTGAGTGTGGTAATTTGAATGCCATTGGCCCCAGAAGGTCACAGGGAGTGGTACTAGGAGGCGTGTCCTCATTGGAGTACAAATGGCCATGTTGGGGGAAGTACGTCACTGTGAGGCAGGCATTGAGGTTTCCTAGGTTCAAGACTGCCCGCTGTCAATCCGCTTCTTGTTGCCCTCTGATCAAGATGTAGGCAGCGCCTTGTCTGCCTGCTCTCCACCGTAATGATAATGGACTGCACCTCTGTCTTGTAAGCTGCCACCTCAGGTAGACGTTATCCTTTCTAAGAGTTGCTGTGGTCACGGTGTCTCTTCACAGCAATAGAAACCCTCACTAAGACATTGATGCAACTAATAAAAACTGAGAAACAACTCACTCAGTTGTATTTTGTTTTGTGTACTATATACAGAAAGACACATACAAATGTTTTAGAAATGAATAAGAAATAAAGCTAGCAAGTAAAAACTTCTTTTCAAACTTGCTTCCCTGAAAAGGGACAGCAAACCCAGGAGAAGGCTGGTATGCCCAAAGGGAGTGTGCTGTGTGAGCTAAGACGTCACTGCACAGGCTGGAGACCAAACTGTGATCCTCTGAGACTTCTCTGCAGCCCTGGCATGGTCTTTAACTGTGGACTGGGAAGCCCCTTACAATCCTAGCACACACCAGCCCCTGCACTAGGAAAAGCAACTTCTCTTGCAGGCTGGGAGTGCATTGGGGGAGGGAGAATCAAGCAAGTAGGGCTGCTGTGATCCTCCTGAGTTCTGGTTTCAGAGTCAACCCTCTTGCAGTGAGTTTGCCTGCCTTGCCTCCCACGCAGGCGCCCACCTGCCTGCCTGCCTGCCTGCCTGCCTGCTTGCTTGTTTCAGTGTCTCAGGAAGCCCAGGTTAGAGCGTAGCCAAGGCTAGGCTCAAACTCCTGTTCTTCCTCCCTTAGTCTTCCAACCTGCACATCCATTACAAAGATTTCTCTACTGGCCAAGTCCAACTGGAGGGCAGCTTGTTGAGACGGCCGTTGGCACGCACCTGCTCTCCTCCAGCTGGGAAACTCGTCTCCTTGGCTGCACTCAGAGCACTAACAACCGTTAATCCTCAGTGCTTGCCGATCACTAAGGTATATCAGCTGATAACCACTGCTGGTCCCAGAGAAGAAAGAGGTTTTCATAGGCAGGGAGAAGGTAGAGAAAGACAGCGTTGGGCCAGACGGAGACGGTATTACAGCTGGCAGCCGGGGTTTTCAGCTCTCGTCCTGCCCCTCACAACTCCCTCATGAGTTCTAAGGAAGCCCCTTCTCCTCTGGCAATCCAGTGTAATAAGCTGAACGCTATCACGTTGGATACCCTGTCCATGTACCCCTTTCTTTCTTTCCTTCTTTCTTTCCTTCCTTCCTTCTTTCTTTCATTCTTCACCTTCTCTAACAGTGCTTCTTCAAAATATCTCAAAATATTAAAATGTAATAAGCCAATAAAGACATGGAGGCTGCATCCCAGGAGCAGGACATTTGAAAATTGCTATCTACTCACATGGCGCAAAAATAGTCAATAGGGAAACTTCTGGGGACAAAAGGCACAGGCTGGTCCCAGGCTGTCCCAGGCTGTCCCAGGCTGTCCCAGGCTGTCCCAGGCTGTCCCAGGCATACCCTCATCCCATAGAAGTTTCAAGAGATGTTAACAGTTTGTCAAACATGTCCCTCATTTTCTTCCTCATGGGAGAAACCCCACCGGGCACAAGGTAAGATAATGCCAGGATGTTCCCGGGGATAAAACAGCCATTGACATGGGGAACCTCCCTTGACCCACCAGAAAAAAAGAAACTGCCCCCCTCATGATCAACACCCAAGGCCCCTCTAAAACCCCAGGAAAATACCTGCTGCACTTTCTGTAGAGGACTGTCTGGGTTTTCCAAAATCGGTTTCTGCTCCTGTTTTGTTAATGCCTTTTCTGAAACTTTAGTCTGAGATACAGCCTCCCCCCCCCCATATACACACCCCAGGCATGGTGGTGCAGGCCTGTAATCTTCATACTTAGGAGGTAGAAGTAAAAGGATCAAGAATTCAAGGTCTTCTTCAGCGACATAGCCAGCCTAAGCTACAAGAGATCTGGTAAAATAAATAAGCAAACAAAATTATACTGGGACCATAGCTCAGTGGTGCAGAGGGTGTGTGGCATGCAAAGGGCCCCAAGTTAAAGTCCCAGCGCAGAAAAGAATAAATAATAGACAAATAAACAAATCAAACAAGCTCTTGCCTGAGACTTTCTGCTTAGTGTTGTTGTTTCTGTGGCCTCCAGGACAAGTTCTCTCACGACAGCATCAGCACCACTTAGCAGGTCTGGCTTTTCTGCTTCTGCACAGTACAGCCCTTGACGCTGACAGAGATGAAAATGTCTTCCCGGGGGTCTCGTGGCACTCTGTTTAAAGATGTTGGAAAACTCGTGTTTCTGTTTCCCTGGAGCCACTTGTGGCTGGAGCCGTGGTCATGGAGCCAACATGAGAAGCGCGTGCTGGGTGAGCGCTGTGCACACCCCATCCAGAAGAAGGAAACTCGGGTGTAGGGAGCGGTGTGCAGTATTTTTCTCATTGCTGTGAGTGAACATCTGATAGGAAATCACTGAAGGAAGGTAGAAGTTTTGGGGTTCATGGTTTGTGGCAGGAAAGGCGTGGAGGCAAGACAGCTTAAGGCCAGGATGGAAGGAACATGAAGCCGTTGCTCACATCTCAGAAGAGCAGAAAACAGACAGAGAGGAATTACTGACACTAACTCACATCCCTCCCCCCTTCTGTTTTATTCTACCCAAGCCTATGGATGATGCCACCCTCATTCTGGATGGTTCTTACCCCCTTAATTAATTCTTTCTGACACAGTCTCACAGACACACCCAGCGGTACACCCAAGTCTCCCAGGTCATTTTAAATCCAGTCAGGTTGACAGCGAAAAATAACCACCATTGTGTGGTGGCCAATGCACAGTGCTGGGAGCATGAGGCAGCTGGCCACCATATCTGCAACCAGGAAGCCGTAAGAGGTGAATACTGGTGCTTGGGTCAATTTTTCCTTTTGGATTTTTTAGTTTTAACCCGGGACCACTGTCAGGGTGCTCTCCACATTCAGGGTGGTTCTCCCCACCTCCATCGACATTCTCTGGAAGCACTCTGAAGAGACACATGGAAAGGTGTATCTCCTAGGTGACTCCAAGTCCAATCAAGCTGATGATGAACAGGAGCCACCATACAGCCTCTGTATTACCCCCACCAACATGTAGTCACCAGCAACAACACCATTATCACCAACAATCCTCATGGCAAGTCATAACCTCTACCCACCATTACCAAGACCAAACCATCATCCTCATTACAGTCCTTGCTGTCACTCTGCCATCCACCGGTGCAGGAGGTTCTTCTGTTCATATGTTGCTTTATTCATTGGCTAATGAATAAAGAAACTGCTCTGGGCCTGATAGGGCAGCACTTAGGTAGGCGGAGAAGACAGAACTGAATGCTGGGAAGAAGGGCAGAGTGAGAGACGCCATGGATCTCCTGCCTAAGGTGGCCGGTAAGCCACAGTCACGTGGCAATACACAGATTAATAGAAATGGGTTGAATCAATATGTAAGAATTAGCCAATAAGAAACTAGAGCTAATGGGCCAAGCAGTGTTTTAATTAATACAATTTCCATGTGGTTCTTTTGAGTGTAAGCTAGCCGGGTGGCCGGGACAAACAAGCTGCCTCTCCTTGCAACAATCCACTGCCACCAACCTCAAGCATGAACCCTACCCTCACCACCACCTTGACCACTCTCCTAATGACTGACACCTTGATTAAACCTCAAGCACTGTCAGCAATGGCACCATCATTACATCCATCTTTACACAAACCACCACCACCATCCCCATCATTACCACACCATAACCGTCTCCTTACTACAGTGACTGTTACTGCAATAATGACCACCCCACATGCTTACCACCTGCAGAACCATCACCACCACCACCATCACCACCATTACCACCACCATCACCACTACCATCACCACCACCATCACCATCACCACCACCATCACCATCACCACCACCACCATCATCACAACCACCACCACCACCATCACCACCACCACCACCACCACCACCACCACCACCACCACCACCACCATCACCACCACCACCATCACCACCGCTGCAATGGACTCAGTACCCTGTCCAGCCATACCACAACCGCCACGAGCCCTGCACCCACACTCTTCCCCCGAAGCTTGAGCTGTACACCTGGGGGGTGCATTTTATAAATCGTACAATAATGCGTACATTTTTGTCTGTCCCACTGAGTAGTTCCCCCGTCAAAAGCAAGGACATTGACTTCTTCATTTATGCCTCACCTCCCACAGCAATGACTCAGAGAATTAATGAACTCTCCTATAAACAATACAGATAGGGATGGCTTACACCACACCATCATATCATGGAGGGTATTTTTACTACGTATCCCTGTTTCATAGATGAAGAATCTAGGGTTAAATAACTTACCCAAGGCCACAATTAGTAAGTGGCTGGACTATAGCATGGAGCCAGTCACTGGACTCCAGGGCCATTGTCACTAATTACCACATTATACTTTGTCCCAGCTTTTCCTGATGTTTCTAGCTGGAAAGCAGACACCCCAAGGGAACCTCAAAAATCTCAGGAATGTGACTTGCCTTGGTCCTGATTGGGCATCCTGGGAACTGACTTGGCTATGTCCCGACCATGTACCCCCCTTAAGAAACATGCCCCCTTCTCAGGGGACGTTTTAAAGCCTGGGTTAGAGGTTGATTGTTCTAGCATGTTGTTAATGAGTTTCCTGTCTTCAAAGAAGAAGACAAAGATTCTCTAATAAACACAGCTACCAGCTGATTCCCAGGGTCTGAAAGCCCTGAACTCCTGCGAGTTGAGCTCAGGAATGAGCTCCCACTTGGGGCCCTATAATGGAAGGAAGCTGTCAAGCAGCGCCTCTGGTCTGGGGAAGGCTGCAACCACACAAGGTTGGGCCCCTGATGCTGCCTGAGACACACTGTCCCTCCACTCCGTGGACTCTGGTAATGCCTTCAAAACATCCTCTCCCAGTTCCAAGCACTGCTGGGGCCAGGACGTGGTGTGTGTGAGAAACATCTGACTAAAAGATTCTGTGTGTGTGTGTGTGTGTGTATGCATGTGTCGCGCACACGCCTATCTGAAACACAACCATCAGGTGTTTAGACAGGCACAGTAACACAGCTTCACAGAGTTAAACAAACGCAGCATAACCAAAAGTCACACACCTAAAGATAATAGTTCCCAATAGCTAGGACCATTGGGTTCTTGTGGTTGAAATTCAGGAAGGAGGATGCTGGATGCTGGGAGTTCAGTATCTGCTTTGTCATTCACTTAGCTCTAAGCACCCAGTGATCTCCAGGATTGGGTGAGATAATCTGCAGAGTTTCAAAAGAATTGCTGAGGAGGTGACTCGGGAGGAAAAGTAAGATCCCCTCCATCCAGCAGGGCAGAGCACGGGACTAACAGTAAGACCCCCTGCACAATAGGTACACAAGATTTTTCTCTGCAACCTCAACCAACGGGAATGATGTGGAGGCTGGTAACCACATATGGGCTTAAACCAGGAGGATGCTTGTGTGCAGGCAGGTTAGATATAACCAGGAGGAAGGAGAAGGGAACAGGGAGAATGTGGAAACTTACCGGCTGTGCTGCTCCCCATCTGGAGAAGGACAGGAAAAGCAGAGGGTGATCATATTTAAATAAACCCCAACAGAAGGAAAAGCTCACAATGGGGCTGAGGGTGTAGCCTAACATGCATGAAGCCCTGGGTTCAGTTCCCGGTACTAAATAAACCAGGTGTGGCGGTGTATGCCTGTAATCCCAGTGCTTAGGAGGTAGAGGCAGGAGAACCCACAGTTCAAGGTCATCCTCAGCTACACAGTGAGTTCCAGGCAGGCCAGCCTGGGCTGAATCAGTCCCCATCTCAAGATACAAGGAGGAGGAGGATCAGGAGAAGTCTGCAGAGTCCTAGGAGCCCCACTCTGTGAGG
>PVIU01000239.1:211876-378867 GCA_004026605.1 Ondatra zibethicus
AGTAAACATACTAAGCTTAGCAGGACTTATGATCTCAATCCCGCTCCTACCCACCCCCACCACAACCACCCACCCCCACCAGGTTAGTGTTGCCATGAAACAACCCTAGAGGAAATGTTAATGATTGGAAAGACTATGCACCAATAAAACTCTATTTATAGACTCTGAAATTTGAATTGCTTATAGTTTTTTAACATATCATAAAATAGTTTTCAGATCTGAAGAGATGAGATGGGTCAGTGGATACGGTTCTTGCCATACAAGCACATGGAGCTAAATTTGGGTCTCCGTCACCCATGCAAAAAACTGGCAAGAGATATGTGTCTGTAGCTCTGTAAGTAGGGGCAGAGAGAAATGGATCCCAGGGGCTGCTGGCCAGACAGCCTAGTCAAAACAATGAGCTCCAGGCTCAATGAGAGACTGACTCAAAAAAAAAAATGAGCAGGGAAGAAGAACCCCAGTGTCTACACATGTAGGTAAGCACACACCACACACACACATCCAAACACAAACACCACACAGAGAGACACAAAGACACACATATACAAATACCACAAACACAGAGTTTTCTTCTTTTTATCCTTTTCAACCACATAAAAATGCATGAAGCCTCCCTAGAACCCTTCAAAGCTCCACCTTCTTGCTGATAGATCGAGTCTACGAACTCCTGAGGCTAAATGGATGAATGGGGCAAATCCACTAAGGTAAAGGCTTCCCCGAAATACCTGTGAATGAGTTAGCCCCACTGTCTGATACGTTATGCTTGAGTCGGAACAAGGATGCATAGGCTGCCTTACAAGGAAAAGCCCACCAAACAGAATTAAAAATGCCCCTTTAATGATGTACATCTGAGCTACAGAAATAATGAGTCTTTCAGATCCAAAAGTGATTCTCAAAGCAGTAGCTCCTTGCATTCTTTGCATATATTGTTCTTCTTTATAAATTATTTGAGAGTAAAAGTTTTAGCTATCAACAAAAAAAAATTCTTTGGAAACCTCTAGAGTTGAGAGTCTAGAGAATTCCATCCCATTGAATTGAGATCATCTTCTAACTCAGTGATAGTGCCAGGCTAAATGGAACTGTATCATTAGGTAACGGTGACATTCACCTTATAATACAGCTCAGTGGAATCCAAGCATCCTAATCTTGGGGCCACTTTTTTTCCCTCTTAACCAAGCACATCACAGAAAAAGAGCATCCTTATCCCCCATGGCAACATGGGGCAGTGGGGGCCGGGTTAATAAACTAGCCTGTTCCTGTTTCATGGCTAGTAATAGGAGATGCAGAGCAGAGGACTTTATGACCCCCAGCTCAGCAAGCAGAAAGAGTAACAGTACAGTGTGTCTGTCCAGGGTCCAGAAGACTCCAAGACCTAGGACCCAGATGGGCGCTCCACTGCAATGACGTCTCAGCTGAGGTTCATGGCTTGGTGGGTCCACCACGGTAACAAAAAGATCTAAGGTAGCCAGCTCCTTGCAGGAGCATGCACCGCAGACACAGCTCTGTGATGGAACATTGGCCGCAGAGATCAAAAGCATGGCATTCATGATACACCGAGTAAACAAGAAGTGTGTGTAACAGATCCAAGTCTGGTTGCCTGCAAAAACTAATGACACAGAGTTTGGAGCATGTGCCTAAGGCAGGTCTTTCCATTCAAAGTCCAGTTCCCCTAGAGATCACCCTGACCCTCCCGGTTCAACTTGGACCTATTCAGAGGTCTTCTTAGAGAGTAAATCCATGTGCTTACCCCTCGCAGGGTCTCTCATGCCCACACAGCGGTATAATGCAGGGCCTGTCTCTGAATACGCTGAATATCTGATGTCTCCCTGAGCCAAACCATGTGTGTAGCAATGGTCTATTGAAGGAATTAGTGATGAGAGGCTCGTAACTGAATCAGGCTCCCCAAGCCTAAGGTAACCTTTATCCTTGACTTTTACCACATTTACCACACAGCCATACCCAGCACATATTTCCAGGAAGAGTAGGAAAAACCCAAGGCATGCTCAGAGAGCATCAGAAGGCTGCTCGGCCCACTTGAAAGGCAGCCCTCTGGCGGAGAACACATCACTGCCCCATCCGCACCCTCTGAGATGCTGCTCTTTCCTGATTGCAAAGGTGTCTAGACCAAGAGAAAACATCTCCAGAAGGAATGAAAAGTAGCTACCAAGTCCTCTCTCCAGCCTCAGCCAAGGGCAACCAAGCAGGAAGCTTCCATAAAGTCTAGAATATCTGCTTCTTTGCACCAAACAGAAGAGGGAGGAAGAGAAGGAGGTGGGAGATAAACACTGATGTCCAACGTCGGTGTCCAGCACCCCTTTCCACACAACTACACTATTTTATCCTCCATCCCCCGTTTTATTATACACCCCCTATTTCATGTTTCAAGAAAAGAAAAGTTTTAAAACCTGCCCTCCTGGCCTTCCCCAGGCAGCCATTCTCTCGGGACACTACCCATGACCCTCTCTTCCTCCCCATGATCTCTACCCTCCTAATCTCACTAGGAAACCCGGGTATGGTAGTGATTGCAAGCTCTTTATCTGCTTCAATTATGGGTATCCCAGAGTGCCTCGGGGCCTGATGCTGCCAGCTTCCGTCCACGATGCCAAGCGGAATAATGACCAGTGTGCAGCCACCCTGACAGCCGCTGAAAGGAAGCTCTAACACAATGGTTTGCCCGCAGGGCTCACAGGCACTAAAGGGAGTTTTCTCATTCCCAAGCCAGGCTCCCAGATCCACACAGTTCCCACGCCTTTCATTGGAGGTGATGTTAGGTGAATGGCCAGGCCCTTAATTGTTCCATTTATAAAGTATTTTAATTTTATAAATGTGATGGATTTACTGTCAGCTCATTGTGCTGGAAAGAGATCTATAGAAAACGAAAATGGAGGGTGGATTTTAGAATCACAGTGTGGTTTAAATCTCCTCTCCTATTCTCACTCCATAGCGGGGAGGATGGCTAAGACATCTTCATAATCTGGGGTTTCAGTTCCACACCTGAACATAGGGCCAATAATATATGCCATGGGCCTACCATGGAGATCAAAGGAGATAGTATGCGGATGCTATCTGATAAACACTGGCTCCAATCTCTGATATTTATGACTAGATAAATTTCAGAAGTACAAGGGACTAGGTGAAATGCCAAAGCCTAGAAACACCAGTAGTAGAGTAGAGTCAGCTCTCAAGAGGGTGAAGAGCTAGCCCACAGAACGGGAGAGAATATTAGCAAATAAGTGATAAGAAATCAGAACACTCTCCTTTTTCTTGGTGTTGTTTGATTGTTTGAGGCAGGGTCTCACAATGCAGCTTTGGCTGTCCTGGAACTCACTCTGTAGACCAGGTTGGCCTTGACTCACAGAGCTCTGCCTGCCTCTGCCTCCTGAATGCTGGGTAGGAAGAAGCCAGAGGGAAAGGACTTGGTTTGAAGTTTTTGACTTGCATGGTTTGACGTTTTTGACTTGCATTTCCTTAAGGAACAATGGCATTGAGTGACATCTTTGCATGAGCTAGTTGTAAAGTAACTAGTGTTACTCAGGGGATAGGAATCCCAGGCAGGCTCTTCAGCCCCTGCTCCTGTACCAGCCAAGGCCACAGGTTAAATCGCCATGATCCCGAACCCAGGCTGCAATAATAATCTTGAAAACCCTGACTTTGATCTATAACACCCCCAAGAAGACGTACAAGTGATTGGTCAATCAGCACACAAAGATGCTCCATGTTTCTGCTTATTAAAGAAACACACATCAAAACCATAAAATATACTTTACAACATCTGTGATGGCCACAATCCAAAAGGTGACAGCGAGGGGCATCGAGACCTACGGGCGACTCCTTAGAATAGTCTAGCAGTTTCACCCCTCTGTATACGCCCAAGAAGAATGAAACCACGCTTCTCAAAAACAGGCTGACAAGCGGTCTGACAGCATTGTGCCTAAAAACCCCAAAGCACAAACAAAGGCAGATGCCCCTCCGTGGGTGCAGGAATAAATCAAACACAGCAATTGCACAAAGAATTATGTCACCCCACCGTAAGGAGTGTCCTGCTTTGCTTCTCTGTGGTTGTTGATAAAACAGTGACCAAAAACAACTAGGAGAGGAGAGAGGCTTATTTAACTTGACAAGTCACATTCCATCCCTCCAGGGAGCTCAAGGCCGGCACCTGGAAGGAAGAACTGAAGCAGAGGCCCTGGGAGAAGCTGCTCGCTGGCTGCTCTTGCTGGCTTGTTCAGCTGCCTTTCTTATATAATCCAGTGCCACCTGCCTAGGGGTGGTGCCACCCATCACGAGCTAGGCTCCTCCCATTTGTCAAGAAATGTCCGCAGGCCACACTGATGGAGGCCATTTCCCGAGTGGCATGCCCTCTTCCCAGATACGTCTAGTTGGTGTCATGAAGAAGTTCTGGACTAGAGAAACAGCCCAGGGGTTAAAAATACATGCTGGTCTTACAAAGGACCCAGGTTCAGTTCCCAGAACCCACCTCCAGAGACCCACAAGAGCCTGTCACTTCTCCTCCAGGAGACCTGATGCCCTCTGCTAGCTTCCCTGGGCACACGCACTCACACGCACTCACACGCACACACACGCACAAACTCATACTTTCCAAAACCACGCTACAACATGGATAGCTCCCAAAGCATGGTACTAAGTGAGTGGACCCAAGTCACCAAAACCCCTCTTCTACCTGACTCCCCTCAGTGGAATTCCTACAAAAAGGTAAAATGACAGAGAGACACTGGCTGCAGAGGGAGGAAGGGGGATGTGGTAGTTTGAAGGTAACTGCCCTCCCCCGTGCCCTGTGGAGCAATCTACGGACACTATAAACATGTATTACTCTCGCTGGTTAATAAAGAACTGACTGGCCAATAGCTGGGCAGGAAGAGATTGAGAACCAGACTAAGAGGACCCTGGGAAGGAGAAGGGCGGAGTCTGGGGAGTTGCCAGGACGATGCCATGAGATGAAGCATGAGCAGGGTGGGAAGTACATACGTGCAATAAGCAAGTCTGGGGTAGCACACAGATTAACAGAAATGGGTTAACTTAAGTTATAAGAGCTAAAAACAAGCTTAAGATTTCAGCCAAGCATTTATAATATTATAAATATTAATATTAATTAAATTTTAATTAATTAAATATTAATATTAAGTCTCTGTGTGGTTATTTGGGGAGCAGCTGGCAGGACAGAAAAGTCTGCCTACACCCATAAATTCATAGGGAGTGGCACTATTAGGAGGTGTGGCCTTGCTGACGTGGGTGTGGCCTTGTTGAAGTGGGTGTGGCCTTGTTGAAGTGGGTGTGGCCTTGTTGAAGGAAGTGTGTCACTGTGGGGGCCTTGTTGAAGGAAGTGTGTCACTGTGGGGGCGGACTTTGAGGTCTCCTTTGTTTAAGCTTTGCTCAGTGTCCCAGTCCATTTCCTGTTGCCTTCTGATCAAGATGTAGCCAGCACCATGTCTGCCTACACACCACCGTGCCCCCCACCATGATGATAATGGACTGAACCTCTGAAATTGTAAGGTGCTACCTTAATAAAATGTTTCTCTTATAAGGGTTGCTGTGGTCATGGTGTCTCTTCATAGCAACAGAAACCCTAAGTAAGACAGGGGATGAAGAGAGACCAGAGGAAAGATGAGTTTTCTTTGGGGGTGGTAAAAGTGTTCTTAAAAACAATCACTAAAACTTACATTTTAAACAGCTGCATTCTATAGTATGTAAATTATACCTCCAAAAAGAGGGGTGGGGTAGACCTCACAGCCCATGCAGAGAGATCAGACCTGCTTCGCCACTACAGAGAGTTCAAATGCACTGCCCAGGGGAGACTCCTCATTCCTGAATCCCAAGAAAGTGGTTATGGGTCCTTCTCATACTCCAGGGGACAACCAGGCCCTAGACCCAAGCATGCCACTCAAGTCAAGTCAGGCAGTGGTCCACACGCCACAGACAGGGCGGAGGAGAGCCTGTGGTACAGCGCCAGACCCTAAGAAGTCCAAAGCCATGCTGGAGGCAGAAGGACTTGCAGAGGGCTTCGGTCGATGCATTGTTGAAGAAAACTGGGAAAATGTATTTTTATTCAGTCCTTATGAGGGAGATGTGTCGCGGTGAGAGGAATGAACTTGCTTCATTTGAGAGTTTGCTTGATTAAGAGGCTCGGTCAGAAAAATGCTCAGTGCAAAAGCATGATTTCCAATCCCCAGGACTCACTTAAGAAGCAGGGTGTGGCAACGTGCATCTCCGATCTCAGTCAGTGCTAGAAAGGCCATGACAAGAAGCTCCCTGATGCTCATGGCCGTGACCAAATAGTCCCTCCAAATCAGTGATCTGGGTCCAAGAGAGAGACACTGTCTCAAAAATTAAGTTGGTGATCTGGCAAGATAGCCCAGTGGGTAAAGACTTGTGCGGCTGAGTCTGAAGACCTAAGATCGGTTATGCTTTGACCTCCATAGGCATATCATGGCATGTGTACCCAGTACGGGGTGAGGGGGAGAGAAACAGAGAGAGAGACCCCTAACTCTAACCTGTGGAGCCCAGAGAACAGAGTATCTCTACTTCTTGGAACAACTCCTACATGTTGTAATTGCCCACTGATTGTCCATGTCTTCATTTTCCTTGGCTTTACCACTTACCGCACGCGCCCGCCTCTAGGATGCAGTCTTCTCCCCGCGCCCAGCACCTAAGCTAACAGAACACGTCGCCTGTGTAGGCACCCTGCACCCTGCTCACCTGAAGCAGCCCTACGGGAAAGTGGAAAGGGCTCAGGGTGGATGAGGTGGGCTCACAGGAAATGTTGAAGAGAAGCTGGACATGGCAGTGCTCCCAGGAGGACCCTGGGTCCAACCTGGGAACGTAGCAAAGTTCAGACCAGCCTAGGCTATAAAAAGACTACCACAAAAAATAAGAATAAATCCAGCAAAGAGAGGCATGTCCGTGTAATCTCTGCTTTCCTTTTCCCATGTACTCCTTTTCTTCTATACCGGTCAGACATTCTTACCAATTTCCTGACAATCTATCGGGACTAGGGATGCTGGCTGTGATCCGGTATCTCTACAAGAGGCTGTGTTGACCCTGCTGAGAGATTGCCACATCAATAAAAAATCTGGGCTCTTCAGACTGCAGTGCAAGATCCCTAGAGTCTAGATCATCTGAACTGGCTTAAGAAACAACACAGAGGTCCAGACTCACACAAAGACAGTGAATGAATTAAGCAAGGGAGACGAGAATGTCTGACTGATTTGGGGGGCTTACAGGGACCCCAGCCAAAATTCCCCCATCAAAGACACACACACACACACACAAAAATCAATTTTGAATGGATTTGGACAGACAGTTCTGCCAGGACATTCCGGCGGTGTCTAAATACCAGCGGCAGACATGGAGAATCAGTGTTCTTCTGAGGATCAACCCTGGGCTGCTAAGACTGCCAAGGAACTGGATACCCCCAGTTCTATCCACCAGTCCCCTCTCTCTGGCTCCAAGACCTCCTCCACCAAGACCCACTGGCAGCAGGAGTCCCCACAATGCATGACTTTACTCCTACAAGAAGCATGCCAATGGCTACCTTAAGGGCTGTTGGTCTCTTATGCTCTTTCCTGCTTGGAGGAGAAAACAGACACTCACGTCCGGAAGAGACAGCCAAGGTTTTGTCCTTAAAGTTCAGAGCACCTGCCCATTAAGAAAAGAGAATTTTGCTTCTACTGTATCCCCAATTCCGTGACTCATTAGCTGTGGGCTACTACAAACATCCCCTGCCCACACAACACTACCCTCCTGCATGGGGAAAGCGGCATCTCTGGGACAGAATGACAGGGGTGTTAGCTCGGTGATGCAAACTCCCGACAGCTCAATCGTGTCTGCTGCGATGCGGCCCAACTTGGGGCTAAGGGGAAAATTGCAATCAATTAATGATTCCCGTCACGGACCTGAAAAGGAGACTTACAGAGCGTTCATCTTTTTTGTCAAGCCCCGCCCTCCCATTAAGCAAAGAAGGAATTTTCCTATTTTCATACAGAGAATGGCAGTCAATACCAAGACTGCCAGAAACAGGGCTGACCAGAGATGGGTCTCTCCCACGGGCGGGGCTCTGTAGTCACAGAGGAAGTGAGATAATCCTTAGCCAGGGGCATCCTGTGTCTCCGAGGAGAATGAGGAGAAGAGGAAGAAGAAAAGGCTTAGAGGTAACTAGAAAATGAGCCAAAAAAGCTTCCAGACTCAGCTTGAAAAGAAGCCCAGCCCCAGGGCAACGGTGAAAGCTCTAGCTAAGACAACTTGCGGTGCATGCATCTCTTCCCCAAACAGACCTCCATGTAGACAGGGTGGTGATGGGGAAATGCATGGGAATTCGGGGAGCTGGGATTCTTACCCTTGGTGACATGCTGTCAGGGGAGGAAATGGGAAGAAATGTCTGCACAAGTGAGGGCTGAGGATAAAGCAGTACTTTTAACTTTTTTCTGCTTATTTACACAGATCAGCTCTCAAACAAAACCATGCTAGACAGCTCACAAGGTAGGAAAGGCCTTGTTATGTAATCTACCCAGGGAAACAAATTCCCTCAGATCTGCAATAGACCATAAGTTGGACCCGAACCTTCCAAGCAGCATCTGCTTTGTTTCGTTGGCTGACTCTGTGCTTCTTGTTACACAAAAACAATAACAAGAAGCCTAAACCACGGGGCCTGATGCTATCTGCCAGGTTTGGCCCTGTTTCTCCAACCTCCCTGCTCTCTGCATCTGAGCAAAAAGAAACTAACAACGCTGTCGTTCTGGGCTGGGAAAAACACATTCATCCACATTATTACATTAGCAGATTAGCTGGTCTCCAGGAGCCCGCCCTGAGGAAGCAGAGAAAGGAAGTCCACATTTCAGGGGCAGGACGAGGGTCAGGAAGGTCCGGAGTAGGAGGAAAGAAAGTCAGACGCCTCAGCATGCTTGAAATCAGGGGTTCATTTGGGAGTTCCGGGGATTGGCAGTGTGAAGAAAGGGCCTAACTTGGCCAAGAGACCTGGAAGGGGAAGGTCAGACATTGTGGGTAAAAGTCCCTCCCTGTCTCTGTGTTACCAAGAACCAGCACAGAGTCCCTCTCTTCTGCTCCCTGACACATCCTGTGGATTCCACTGGCCACTCGTCGGGGCCCCTGTTAAGAAGATTTTAACTTCTTCATTCCTAGAGATTATAACTGCCTTTTCTCAAAAAAAAAAAAATACACATCCATATACACACACCCTGGGGGAACTCACACAGCACAGCAAGAGCCCACACAGGCATTTCCATCCCAAACGCTGGAACTCAGATTCACGGGAGCTTAGGTGGGCCATGGCTGGGAACTTAAAGAACTAGCATCACTTTGTTTTCTTTCCGCAGGGCAGTTCCTACCATATGGAAGGGAGAATTCTTAGCCCCTGTGTTTATAAGTGTAATAACGATCATCATTACCAGTTCCCTACCCCCCAAAAAGAAAGGTTTGTACATGTGAGAGGCATAAATTCCAGGAAGGCATTCTTAGGGGGTAGCTCGGGCCCAGTCAGCGGACTTCTCGACCTTGACTGCACCACGCTGAGTGCGGTACACACAGCGGAGGTGGAAGCTCAGCCCCCGAGAGCAACGAGCAAATTCCCTTTGTTCAACAGAAATAAACACATGGGGTCTCTTCTATAATCAAGGCATTGTGCTTTTCGAGGCAGGAGCAGAGCTCTGACTTTAGACAAGAGCCCTATTGGCAGAAATAAGTGCAAATGACTGGGAAATAGAAGGACATGGAGGAGGTAGGAAAGGGCTTGAGAGGAAGGACTCAGAGCTACGAATAAAGAGAGGAAGGAGCTTCCAGCTGAGTAGCCAAGGAAGAGATGCCAATGGAGGATATGGTGATGGACTTGGGAACAGAAAAAGAGCCTCTGGGCACTAGGTTTGTCTCCAACAAACATGGGCCAAAGACCCATGTATCCTGAGTTTCAGCGGGTAAGAATCTTACATTCCCCAGCCTCTGGTTTCCTCGAGTGTAAACTGGGGTCAATCCCATCTACTCTCAAGCATAGGTAAAAAGATTAAAGGAGATGATGAATTGGGAAAGTTCCTGACATAAAACACCCTCAAGAAATGTCACTCCATAATGAGTTTCTAAAAGATGAGGATTTATGGGAATGATACAGGATGGCCAGACAGGAAGTCTTGATTGGCTAGTAGGGGAAATGGCTGGTCAGATGCTTCAGCCATGAGGTTTGATGTGTTGCCAAGATCACCACACTAAACGAGTCCACTCAGAAGGACCCTCTCACGGGATCCAGATCAAAGCAAGCAAAGGACATCTCACTGGACAAACGAGAGGGTCCTTTGACCCAAGTCTCATTGCCATAAAAAGACCTTGGGTTTAGATTTCTGACATTGCAGTTGATACATAAAATCTCAGAGCTTAGCCATCCAACGAAGACCTGTGCAGACATATACTCTACACATGGTTGCATGTGGTTTCCTCTTTAGTACACTGAGGGTCTCAAAATGTGGAAATGATTCCATCAGTGCTTGCCCTCTAAGACTCAAGGGCAAGCTGAGGAGGCCTGCAATTGAATCCCAACAACAGAGAAGCCTGTAACAGAATACAGAATAATCTTTTTGTCTACTGTGAAGATGTATCTTTGTCAAGGTGCTTTCTGATTGGTTTAATAAAAGAGCTGACTGGTTGGTAGCTAGGCAGGAGGTATAGGTGGGACAGACAGACACAGAGGACTCTGGGAAGAAGAAGGGCAGAGTCTCTGGAGTCATGAGCAGACACAGAGAGAAGCAAGATGAATATGTCATACTGAAAGAAGGTATCGCCACATAGCCAAAGGTAGATGAAAAATATGGGTTAATTTAAAAGGTAAGAGTTAGCCAGTAACAAGCCTGACCTATTGGCCAAACTTTTAAAATTAATATTAAGACCCTGTATGGTACAGAAAAGTCCACCTCAGAACAGAAATCTATCTGGTTTTACCCAGTGGCCTCATAGACTGTGACCTACAGCTGCATCCTGGTACCTGGGCTCATGCAAATGGGACTATAGGCTAGCCTGCGGAAGGACCAACAGGAGTACAGGGACAGAAGCAAGAGATCACAGCCCATGGAGGCCGGAGGCCATAAGGCCAGAGGAACGTGGAAGCTGTGAACCACATAATAGAATCTAAGGCCTGTGAGGATATCCAGATTAGAGTCAGAACAAATTTTTATCCATCTTGCCAATTTAGAGACAAACCAAGCCATTTCTGTGCTCCGCAGCCCCTTATACCGGGACAGCACTCTTTCCTTCCTCTGTCTCAGTAAGGTCTGTGATTCCTGCAGATGGCCCCTCCTCTCACATGGAATGTGGAGGAGCCGCATTGCCTCTTTCTTCACATTTGTCAAAAGTATTATGGACTGGGCTATAAATGAATGAAGTGGCCAAAGAGCAAAATTTCCCTGTGGCTGTGAGGATACTCATGGTCAAGAGGTTGCCTGGTTCACCAACTAGGCTCTTTGTAACTGTATCAAAACCACCCTGCTTATGCTGTCTCATGCGGGACAAGTTTGAAAGGCTGTTTTTAACATTACAAAAACAACACAGGCATGTGTTTGAGCAAAGATTTTATAATGTGGGAGACAGTCCTAAGGGATGTGACCTGAACTGAACTAGAGAACATGCTGGGACTTTGTAATGGCCCATGAGGATGCTAAGTAGAACACCTGGTGTAGACAGCGTGGGGGAATTGCCAAGTGCCTTCCAATGCCTGCTCTCCCCTTAGATGCAGGGAAGCAAAAAACACCAACTATTAATGTTAGCATTTAGACACACCTGACCTGCCCCTTGGAGACCTCGCAGAGGATGTTACTACCCCTGTGTGCTTGCCCGGGACACAGTCAGCACCTTGGCCTGCTATGTGGTCTCTGTGCACATGCACTGTGCCCCTCCCTTTAAACGGCAAAACCCCACCTGATTCCTCTCTCTTCTTCCTCTTCCTCTTCTTCGCTCTCTTCCCCTGCCTCTCTCTGCCTCTCTCTCTCTCTCTTTGTCTCTTAGTGTCTGTCTTTCTGTGTCCATCTCTCTGACTTTCTGCATCTCTGTATCTCTCTCTCTTCCCATGAGGCCTCTCTACGATCCCTTCTCTCTCCCTTCCCCCCGCCCCCAATAAAGAAACCCTCCACATAAGCACTGTCTGCACAGCGTGTCTGTCTCTCACCCACATAGGGCCCCTTGGCCCCAGACTACCAAGGTCTCTCCCGAGCTGTATCTTAGCCATTGCTTTAGCCAACCTCCTAATGTCACTAAGCCCTGACCCAGGAGATGGTAGTTGCTGAGTGAAAAAATGAAATGGAACAAGGGCATGACTGCTCCTGGGTATGGGTTGAGGAGAAGGTTTATTGTAGATATGCATCTGGAAGAGTCAGGGCCATGTGTGGGAAGGGGGAAACGGAGAGCCAAAAGTCAAGAGGCCAGGAGCAAGCCAGGAGACCAAGAGACCAGTGTAGCCAAAATGTCTGGGATATACAGGAATCAGAGAAGCTGGGGGAAGTGACCCAGCCCAGTGTCTGGGCTGGAGAGCTAAGGGCAGGGGATAGTGTATGCCAGCCAGGATATCTCCATAATTGGTACTGGTAATGCTGAGAGAGAGATTAGCAGACAACATCTACTTTGACATGTTAAGTAGGCACCTCTGTTAGCCATTTGTCCCAGGTTTCAGACCTAACAGTTACAAGTTGCATGGAATTTCCAGAAAGGTTCCATTAAAGAGGGTCCATTAAAGAGGGTAACTGGACGGCACTGTCCTGTGGCCTTCAGCTTTGCATTCTTCATGCAGAAGAAAATGTCCTAACAGGCATCCAGGGCTATGAAGGAACCTTAAGTGAGAGAGTTACGCCTTGCTCAAGATAGACTAGAAAGGAAAATAGCAACCAATCTTTGATGACTTTGAAGTAATATCCTAGTCCTGGACCACCTTCCTCCGGATTTCTTTTACAAGAAAATCAAGACATGCGTGTCTATGGCAACCATTGTCCTTTCTCTCCCGCTCAGCTCTCTAATCCTAATGAACACCAATGATTGTTTGTGCCCAGCCACAGAAAATCTCAGACCCAAAGCTCATCTCTCCATTTGCCAACTATCTCTGCCAATATCCCTGCCGTAGATAACTTACCTCCTAATGGCCCGTGGACTAGGGTAAGAATAGGTGAGGACTGAACTAAATAGTACTTGGGGTTTGTTTTTATTTTTCATGGCATTACAAATCAGCCTTTAGGGTTGGGGTGATAACTCAGTAGTGTTTGCCTCTCAAGTGAAATTACCTGAGTTTGATCTTCAGAACCTATATACAAAAGCCAGGCATGGGAATCCTGGCATATAGTTCCAGCAGGGAAGTGCAGAGAGGTACAATGAGATACCTGGAGCTCACTGGCCAGTCAGTCCAGCTACACCAGTGAATTTCAGGGCAGCAAGAGACCTTGTCTCAAAAAAGACAGGCATCATAGTCAGCATCCCAAGGTTGACCTCTGGACCACACACACACTTACACACATACACATAGAGAATCACCCTATGAAATTCACTCCCGGAATCCTTACATGGTCCTCAAAACTAACCTACAAAAGTGATGGCCTGGGCTGGTTTTTCGTGTCAACTTGACACCAGCTAAAGTTTTCAGAGAGGAAGCTGCCTCAGTTGAAGAAATATCTCCATGAGATCCAGCTGTAAGGCATTTTCAGTGGGGGAGGGTCCAGTTCACGGTGGGTGTTACCACCACTGGGCTGATGGTCCTCTGTTCTATAAGAAAATAGTCTGAGCAAGCCAGTAAGCAGCACTCCTCCATGGCCTCTGCATCAGCTCCTGCCTCCAGGACACTGCCCTGTTTGTGTTCCTGTCCTGACTTCCTTCAGTGATGAACAGCAATGCTGAAGTGTAAGCCAAATAAACCCTTTCCTCCCCAACTTGCTTTCTGGTCATGGTGTTTGGTCACAGCAATAGAAAGCCTGGCTAAGACAGGGGCCGAGGATATACAAGGCAGAAAGAGGTAGCTGTCACCTAGAAGCATACAAATGTCCATTCCAGTGGATATAAGTGGGACAATAGATGTGTATACTGGAGATACGACAGCTCAGAGAGAAGGCCTAGGCTCCACCCTGGAAGGAAGACACCACCACAGCTGAATCTTAAGTAAGAATGGTCTAACAGGCCAGATTCTAGAATGGAAGCCTGAGGCATGGGTCTTGTAAAAGGGGCAATGAAGTTACCTTGGAAGAGACCTGACTGGAGAGATCTGGAAAGGATGGCAAAAAACAAGTGTTCCCTATGCCCCATCATGAGCCCGCTCCCACAATGAGATCTAGGTGGTGACTAATGCTCAAATCAGGAAGGCTGAGCCGTGGTATCCCATAGAAACCAGTCACTGGCTCCTGGCTGCCCCTAGGCTATGGCTGGACAACACAAGCTTGTAGAGATTCCCCCTCTGTGAGCTTACCTTACCACAGACAGCACTCTGACAGACAGTAGAGCCATATGTCAGTCACAGCCAGCACTCAAGGCAGAGGGAAAGCAAAGGAAGTCCATTTCATTCCCACAGGTAAGATGAGCCATACAAGAGAAGACCACAGTATGAGCAGAGACCATCCAAGCCTGCAGCCCACACAGGATGGGACCCAAGCATTCCTCACTAGGTCCCAGAGTGTGAGACCAAGAAGAAGGGAGAAGGTAAGCTCTCCTTTTTCTGTATGGGCTGCTAAACTAAACCAACATACATGTTTTAAAGGTTTCTTGACTTCAAATTTTGAGTCTAAAAATATGTTGCTTTGAAAGAGAGGTTCTTCTTTTGTTTCCACAGAGGATGAGAACCTGTGGATTGCTTCCAGACTAATCTGGTTTGATGGACCAAGACCCCCTAAAAGGTTGCCATGAACACCCCAAAAAAATTACTTCACCCAACTGATGACTAAAGTGAACCTAGCACACAGGATACAACATGAAAGACCTGATTAACAATGCCCAACAAGCAGGAAGTAGTCTAGAGAACTATGCCCAAATTCCCAAATATTGTTTATAAATGTTTGTTTATATTTAAAGGGAGATATGCTATAGAGATGGATACTTTGCATTGGTATGGATCTTGGTTTATTAATACAAATTTAAGGTCAATTCTGTTATATGTAAATTTCTGCTCTTGATTAAGGTATTATGTGTGCAGCTCACCTAAAAATGTAGTGTATGATTAAGAAATATAGGTTAATAGATAATCATCTATAATAGTCAAGCTTGTAGTCATGTTAGTTAGATTTTCTAGATGTACAGAGATGTATTTCAGATGGATAGGCATTCTTCAAACCTTTCAAAGACTACAGAATATGGCATTTAAAATGTTTTAAAACATAGAACTTTTCATAACAGTGAGATACATCTGCTCCTGGCAGCACCAATCTACTTCAAGAAGATGATGGGCATCAAAGAGCCTCCTTATGGAGTTTGCTAGCCATTTGGGCAAGAAACTGCTCTTACCTGGACTGCTTGATGCTATGCTATATGAACTGGACATGCAGGACCCACAGAGAAATGACTGCTGAATTTGCCTAAAGGTGAGATGACCCTTCAGGGTTCCTGCTTCATCAAAGAATCTGCCAGACATTCTGCAGGATACAGAAGAAAGTGACTGACAAACTGCCAATATAGGTGGAACTGTCTTTGAAATTTCCTGCTTCATGGAAAAGTCTGCTGGATACTATGGGCCTGTCGGCTGAATGGATGCTCCAACAGTACAGAAGAACTTTGGGTAACTGTCCAGGCAGCAAGATTTCTCTATCATTTCTAGAATTTTGGAAGTTGCTTACAATGAACTTATTGTTTATTTAGGTGATATTATATACTCTGGAGTCTTTGATGGAGTTGAAGAATTGATAGTTATAGTTTTCCTTAGTCATGATAAAAGATAAAATAGATATAAATATTGTAACTGTAATTCTTGCTTGATACCTGTTTTGTTATATGTAATTTTACTATGTTAAAGTTAAAACCTTCATTTTTTTATTTAAACAGAAAAGGGGAGGTGATGTGTGATTCCCCTCTGTATGCTGTGAATATCATTGGTTAATAAAGGACTGTTTTGGGCCTGCACAGGGCATAATATAGGTAGGCAGGGGAAAACTAAGCTGAATGTTGGGAGAAAGGAAGGCGGAGTCAGAGAGAAGCCATGTAGCCCTGCCGGAGCAAGACAGAAATTTAGCCCATAAGCCACAGCCACATGGTGATACACATATTAATAGAAATGGGTTAAATTAATATGTTAGAGTTAGCCAATGAGAAGCTAGAGCTAATGGGCCAATATAGTTTTTGTGTGACTATTTTGAGGCTAAGCACCAGGAACTAACAAGCAGCTCCCTCCTTATAACAGACTTGGAACACAGAGAGATGTCTGAGCAGGCCATATAGTAGGATGGATTTGCATCTTCTGTATTGTATCTGGGCTGCCCCATGATCTTGCTAGGCTTTCACTGATACAATCTCTGGGTATTTCTTCCCTGGCATTAGGAAAACATCAGAAATAAACAGAAGTGCCTGCAACTCTGGCTAAATAGCTCCTGGAGCTTCTGCTGAAGGCAGGACAGATGCCCTTTCTGGTCCATTTCACCACTTTTCTTGACACATCTCCATACTCATGAGAACTGAGAAGCAGACATCCCACCCAACTCCCACTAGATCTGACCCTGGGCTTTCCTTAACATAGCCTGGTTAGTCAGGTCAGCCTGCCTTGTCCTTATCTCCTCCATTCATTAGCAAAGCACAGCAAGAGAAACAGAAGCCTGATGAAACACCTACAGAAACAGAAACACCTACAGAAGAATCAAAAACATAATGGCAAAAGCTCAGCGAGTAGAGCATCCCGCAACATGGCCCTTTTCGAGCCGTCAAGGAAACTGCTTCCAGGAGGTCAGTCAGGGACAAGAATTCAGATCAGAGAGGTAGGGAGGAGCTACTGTCAGCCTTCTATTGCCCATGCACAACTGGATGCTTAACGTGTGTTAACTGACTGCTATCCATAGTGTAGGCTTCCAAATTGCCACAGAAAAGAGCAGGCACTAAGAGTCAGCTGCCATCCCATCACCCAAAGGTCCACAAAGCTCTGTCCTCATAGGATCCTAGAAATAGGTAAAAGAGGTTACTGGGTGCTCTTCCAGTGCCACTGGGCATGGCTTTCTAGTTTCTAGGCTGTACTATAACAACTCTCAGGGGCAAAGGTAAACTCCAAATTTGGTTCAGAAGAGATACAGGTAGCGATAGCTTCAGTCTAGAGGAGCAAGCGTCCTACAAACTGTGCTGTAGGATCTATGGAGCTTACTCCAGATAGATAGGAGAGACAGACAGACAGACAGACAGACAGACAGACAGAGGGGGAAGAGGGGGAAAGAGAGAGAGAGAGAGAGAGAGAGAGAGAGGACAGATGGATAGAAGACAGAGAGAAATGAAATAGAAGATAGAGAGAGAGGATAGATGGATAGAAAATAGAGAGAAATAGAAGATAGATGGATAGAATATAGACAGAGAGAGATGACAGATAGATGATAGATAGACAGACAGAGATGATAGATAGAAAATAGATGGATAGAAAATAGACAGAGAGATGATAGGTAGAAGACAGAAAAATAGATGATAGAAGATAGACAGAGATATAGATGATAGATAGATAGATGATAGATAGATACATAGATAGATAGATAGATAGATAGATAGATAGATAGATAGATGATAGATAGATGATAGATAGATAGATAGATAGATAGATAGATAGATAGATAGATAGATAGATGAAATACAGGCAGACAGATATGTATATACATACATATCCCTGGCTTCTCAAATACTCTGTAGTCAGGTTTCCAGACAGTCACCATCTCTTTAATTAGTGAATTAAAGAAAGACTTTGACACAGGAATCTCTTGAAATTTTTTTGCTTGTTTTTCAAGTCAACTTTTTTTAACCTTCTGAAAATTATATTTTCATACCACACAGGGAGACAAGACATTCTCAAGGAGCCCTTTGAAGGAAGTCATGGGATTCCTGGCTGAACAAACACACCCCAGTAGGTGCCTTTTAAACTCAAGTCTGCCACTGGGAAACCCTGAACCTTTCCCCTGACTCCAGCACCTACACTGGAGTTTGGGACTTTACTTCCAAGCTAGACATGTGAAGCCATTGAGGAGCGTGTCTTCCCTGCCTCCAAAAAAATGTCCTAGCCCAGAGTGAAGTGAACCAGTCCCAGCCCCCTGAAGTTCACCAAGCATTCATACAGTTCAAGGATAACATTCCATACAAACTCCCTCATATTTTTCTACCTGGCTAGGTGTTCCTAGAAGGAATCACATAGAGATAAGTGAGGGAAGAGGTTGGAGAACCTGGGCTCATACAAACCTATCCCAGCCCATTCTACGACTACCTCCCTGATCAAAGCCTACATGACCCATCCCACCTCATTCCACTGCTTCCTGACAAAAGCTATCAGAAACATTCCACTGCCTTCAGAATCCCAGGGAAAATGGACTTCACTGGGCACAGAATGAAAGACCATGGGCAGCTGTCTTTGAGTTGTAGGCTTCATTGCCCAGGAATGAGCAATCAAGGAGAGGCCAGATTCTAGCAACCCCCTTCTACATCTCCAGAGACTTTAGTGGAGAATGGAAGGGGTGGCAGGACTGATTTACACTTCACAAACCTGAGAAGGATTGCGTAGAAACAAGGCGGTCGGTGGGGATGGCGCTGCATGAGTACAAAGTGTCCAGAAAGCTTAGAAGATGCAGGCAAGGTTAACAGGAAAGATAAACAGGTAAACAGGAAGGGATGAACACGAGACACGTGGGGAGGTCATATTATCAAGAATTACTGATAAACTGCATAGGAGCAATGAAGAAAGGGGGATCAAGATGATACTTGAACCGAAGTAACTTGGTGAGGGAAGGGACCCTTGACTGGGTAATGGAGGAAGGAGAACTACATTTCAGACAAGAGAATCCAGTAGGGAGGGTAGGCAGCCTCCCAGTTTCTGTTACAGTTGAAAGCCCTTGAACAATGTGGACAGAATTACAGAGGGAGTGTATTAAAATATCTCCCCAACTCCATTTTATTTAGTAGTCCTCTGCCAGCTATTAAAATCTTTGCATTCTAGAAGATTCATGTGCCTTTTACACACTACAGCTAGGTGCAGCCATTCTGTGTCCCTTTGGGTGTTGTTTTGTATCTGTCCTCTGGGCATGTGTTCCACCGAGTTCACGTGGCAAAAATCTTGGAAGTTTGTCTGTCGGTAAAAAGCATGATTTTTTTTGCCTTTCTCCCAGTGATATTCATCATTCCAGAATATAATGGATTTTTCTATTTTTAGTTGTAGATGAGTGCATAAAATATATTGAATAGTGATAGTGTAAAATTCAATGTAAAGTTACACAGCTTCCAGTCTAAATAACTGTTATTTTGTATGGAAGTTCACTGAAATGTATAGACTTTGGGTCTAGTTAATTCCGGTGTTTGGTGTGTTTTTCTGTTTCGTTTTTGTTTTTTTTTAATGAGTTTTTAGTAATAAAGTTTATAAAAGAAAGAATTCTAAATGATGCATGGCTCCTGAGGAGAACTAGAGAATGAGCTCTGTCCTACACACACACACACACACATGTGTACCTTGCACATATGAATAGAGACACACGTACATGAGACAGAGACAGAGAGACGGAGAGAACAGTCTTGGCTCTCAAAGGGTCTCAGAACCAGACAGGTCCATAAGGGGCATCTCTACCACTACGCTATGACAAGGCCAGGACCAGATATCCCCTTGCTTCATACTGAAGATGCCAAGAGCAATTTCAAAACACTGAACTGTGTGGCAGCTATGCCTCCTTAGCCATGACGATCTCTCTCCCCTTACCTAGCCTCTAAGGTCCCAGAAGCTGACAGTAGCAGTGAGGCTTACTATAATGAATCTTTCCAAACATTTAGTATGGCATCAATAAATGGCAGCTGTCATCCAGAAGGAAAGGACACTTTACATATAGGGGTGCACATGTAAATGTGGGCAACATGGAAATTGATGAGTGGAAAACAGACTGAAGGAATTAAAGGTGATCTCTTCATTTTGGGTTTTTTTTTTTTGGACTTTTTTTAGCTTTTTAATGTTCTCTATGATGAAGTTATTCATTCAATGTTCTTTGGCCTGTGTTCAACCTCTTAGGTGTGTGTGGGGCTCCAGGGATCCAAAGATGGAGCAGACAGTCACAACCCTCAGAGCTGTCATCCCATGTGGAAAGCAAACAAGGAGAAAGGCAAGGCATGCTGGGCAACTTCAAAGCCAGCAGCGGCAACAGCCACTGTAATTGTCTTCCAGCAGATGAAAGCGTAGTGTCTTGGGGAAAGAATGTCTTTCATAAATTCACAGAAGGCTGGCAATTCACGGTCACTGGCAGTGAGCAATTACAGAGCAATTTACAAGCGCACAGGAAAGGAGACAAAGGCATCCCAGGCTGAGACTCTAGGGCAGTTGTGGGATTTTGTTTGTTTTTGGTCTTCGGGAGGGCAGGCCTTTCCACTGAATGTCATTTAAGTCAAACCTGCAAGAATAGCTACTATGTTTACTAAATATAGCTATTATATTGTACTAAAATAAAACAAAAGGTTTAATAATGAGGATGACCTGTTATGGGAGGTCAACTGTTGAATATTGGATAGAAATGGATGTACATATGAAAAATAGGAACCAGGGGGCTGGAGAGAAGGCTCGGGAGCTAACAGCATTTACTGCTCTTCCAGAGGAATCAAGTTCAATTCCTAGCACCCACACTGGGTGGTGCAAAATTACCTATCACTCCAGCTTCAGACATATCCAACACCTCTGACCTGCAAGGGTACCGTGGGTACAGATAAACACACATACAGAGAGAGGCAGAGAGAGAATTAAAAAATATTGAAGTACAAATAATTGGTCCATTTCACCAATTCAGGAACCGATGAGAAATAGAAAACACTGCCTATGCCGTAGCCTTGAGTTGCCTTTTGGTGTGTGCTACTGTGGGGATATGGTGCTGTCCCCATTATCTAAACCTTGGAGACACGGCTCTCTAGCCCCACCAGATCAGCATCAGTCTCTCACCACAGACATCCTCATGCTCTTTGAAATCAGAGAAGTCTAGACTCTGCCTCACAATGTGGGCTACAGGTTAAAAGCACCTATGCAAATATGGTTGCCCATTCCGGGTTTGGAGATTAGCTGCACAGGTCCGGGATCAGATTACCAGGCTCCCTGGTTCTTTGTCACTGGGGAAGATTCAGGTCCAGCCCTTGGCATTTGGGTGACTCATCTCCCTCAGCAGGGCCCCAGTGTTGCCTGTCACCACAGATGCACCCATACCCTTGTGCCAAGCCCTCTTCGTGTGGAAAAGAGGGCCAACTGACTTCATTCTTAAGCTGGGGTGGTTTACATGTATTAGAACTCTACTTCCTTGTCCTGAAGGGGACAAGGGGAGAGTCCTCAGAACTTAGACCCTCCCAGAGGCCACACCTTCTCCCATTACATGGGGATTTAGCTTCAGCATGTATTTGGGAGGAGCCACCATCATTAAACTAGAGCAGAGTATTTACCCAGCGTGTGCAAGGTCTTGGGTTCTGCCCCCAGTGCTACAACACACAAAGTAGTAACAGATGTCATTCCTAAGACTTGTCGCTAAACACTTGTTCAGTCTTTGTGGGAGTCTCCTCACTAGGAGTCTCTCTCCTCACTTGATATGTTTGACAGAACAAACTGCCACGTGGTAAGCGCCATAGGGAGATGGCCTATAGCCATCGGGGAGGTACACAGCCAAGGGGACCTGAATTCTGCAGACCACTCTACAATATAGCATAGCAACTGGCCTCGCCTACTGGCAAGGACTCTGGCTTTCAATTGAAAGGGCACAGGCACAGCACTAAAGGATTTTAAGCAAGAGGCCAATAAGCCACAGCCCTTTCTCCAGCTCTAGCCCTTGGCTTCCTTCAGTATCAGAGTCCTGCCCATTCATTTACATATTGCAATGGTTTCTATCACACCATATTGCAGAGTTGAGCATCTGTAATATCAACCATACGGTCTATAGTGAAAGATATTTACTCTACAGCCCTTCTGCAGAAAAAGCTGCCCGCTCCTGTGATCCACAAAGAGACTCCACGATCAGACCTACCTTCTACACAGACTTGGCGCTGGTGGGAAATGTGTTGACATAGGAGCAGACTCAATGTCATGTGTCCTTTCCTCTTCATGCCAGCCGAGGCAAGGGCACTGCCAAGAACAACACAAGAATCCCTAGCCTAGGTAAGTGGTTTTTAGAAGAGGAAGTGGCTCCTCTGGGCCCGCCCCCTGCCTGAGTGCTCACCCTCTCCCGGCAATGATTTAGGGTTTGGAACAAGTCTGAAGATGACCTTGTGTGATCAAAGGCCAGAAAGTCTCAAGGATGAGAAAGACGATGCTGGTTTCAAACTAGATCATCATATAGGTCTTTCTTGGGTTTATTGCTATCTGCAGATATGCCTAAATTATATAGACGCACATATATGCAACTATACACTCATGTGTATATATGTATATATTTTATATATTTATGTATACAGTTGAGAGCAGGGACATTGAAGTAGAAATGTCCATCTCCCCCACCCCCAACTCCAGGAGACAACTTTGGGGGAAAGCAGGGAGCATCCCTACGCCTTAAGGAGGAAGTCCCTTCACCAGGCATCAGGCTTCAGTCCGGCAGACAATCAGGCATTTTAAAAAATACATGTTTTTAAAGGGGGAATTTTATATCAAAGTATTTTTGCTTTGTGTGATATATCAAACTAACCGTTTTTGCTAAGTCTTTATAGTCTATGCCCCAGCTCAGAGGATGGGACCAACACCATCCAGTTCTAGAGAGCATAGGTCCATCCAATTTCATAGACATGGATCCATCCAGCTTCATGAACCTTGGATACATCTGCTTCCATAGACCATGGGTTATATAACCATCCACTTTCATAAACCGTGAGTCCAACCCCTTTCATAGACCATGAGTCATACATCCAATTTGTAAGCCATGGGCCCATACACACCCATGAACTATGAATGCCTGCAATCCACTAACCTTTCCCCTTCTCCCTTAACCAGTCACTGCACACAGGGGATTTTATACCTTACCTCTTGAGTCCACCCATCTGTGGAATTGTAACTATGACCACCTTTACTCAATGGTCCCTCTCACCTGGGCAACTGTATTAGCATTTCCTCTAACCAATCTCCGTGACACAAGTCAAGTCATCTACAGTCCTCTGCTCAGCCTACCAAGTAAAGGTATTTTCTGAAAACATAGATTTCATCGAGGCCCTGTTAGATCCTTTAATATCCACATAAAGCCCAGTTCTATTTGACCTCCAGAGTCCCCATTGCCTCCCCCTTCTTCTCTTCCAGCTGTCTTACCTCACTTCCTTTCCCTTTACTTTCCAAGTTCCTGACATGCTGGAATCCCCCCTCCCCCCCCCCCGCCCCCGGAAGTCACTGTAATAGAGCAATTGGGAGCAGGGCTTCTGGATCCAAACACTAATGATTCAAATCCCAACTCGGCTTCTTCTAGCTGTGTGACTTTGAGTAACTTCATCTTTGTGCACATGTGGGTGTGGGACTCTGGGAGACGGTGATAACAATAAAGCCAAGCTTTAAAAGCTATTGGGTTGCACGACATGATTCATGCAAGTCACTCGGGCCAATCCTTCAATATTAACAATCCTCTGCCAGCCATTGGCCTTCTCCCGCCTGCAGCCACGGCTTATACCCACCCTGCCACCCTGCCGTTCACCTAGTTCATTCTTCTTCACCCTTCAAACACTGTCTTCAGCATCTTGTGGGATTACTTGGCTATAAACCCAACCTGAGCTCCCACACTACAGAAGTGCAGTGTCCTATGCTCTGAGCATATCAAAACTAAATCTCACCGCATCGCATTGACCAGAGCAGTTACTGGTCTAACACTGAATGTGGTCAAGTCCTGGAATTGCATCCCATGGACTTTTTCATGCTTTCAGTTGTATCATAGACACACTAAGGACAGCTTGCAAGGTAAGTGACAATGGATGATTCACTAAGCAACCATTGATGGACTGAAGATATTCCATCAGCTGACTTCTGGTTATGTATACTGGTGGTGTGGATAGAATGGTTAGATCGACTATGACTCTCCCAGGGATATTCTGCTACAACCATTTCATAAGATGCTACAGAACCCTGGGCATTCTCCAAAAAATGAGAGACAGTGCAGGTGTGGTGTAGCATGAGGGCCTGCTTGTTGGGGTTTCTGTCCTGCCTGGTTCCTTTTTCAGCGGGGCAGGTCACATCTTCCTTCTTCGGTGTCTGTTCTCACTGTTCTCACTGAACTCCTGTTCTCACTGCCCCACCTTTACTTCCTATCTGGTTCTCCCACCTATACTTCCTGCCTGGCCAATCAGCGTTTATTTAAAACATGATTGACAGAATACAGACAATTCTCCCGCACCAGTATGGGGAGAGAAAAGACCTGACCTGAGAGGCAGCAAATGCAAACAGCATGGTTTCCCACACCTTTGACCACATCCGGCTCTACACATCCGGCAAAGCCCTGGCAGGATTCTGGTCTCAGCAGATTATCTAATGGCCAAGAATAAAGACAAGAAAAAGGCAATAATGTTCTCTCTCTTGGCAGTGGTGATGCAGTTTTTATTTCAGTATTCCCCCAACATTCAGTTTAGGGACCAACCTATAGGAACTGCTTCATAAGTATGGATGGATAGACAGATGGGTGGTTTTTAGCTGCCAACTAGCCAGACAACTGCTCTTTCAAAGTAACTCTGACTCCTAAGAAGTGGCACTAGTCCAAATAAATTATGCAATTAATTAAATGCAGAATAAAATTTTATGCCATTTGTAGAAAAGTCACTTGACAAAACTTTTGAGCTGCAAGTTTTGGTTAATGTGTGTGTTATTCCTGTGCACTGTTTTGGTCTCCCTCTAGTTCAGTCAACTGATTTTTCCTCTATAATAACCTCCCCCATTCCCACTCTTTGTGTGTTGGGTGGGACATGGGAATGTTTGATTGTGAGCAATACTGGACACGTGACCCTCACCTGACCCATTCAAAACATTACGCCTCCCAGGACATAGTGATTAGGCTGGTAATCAGTCCAAATGAAGTAAATTGAGAGAGTTTGGTTTAAGCAAAGAGAGTGACCAGGAGCTGGTCAGAACTGGGCTCTTTCCTGCTGGACTTGGGGAAGGAGATGGCCTGAGGCTCTCTAAGGGGCAGCAGAACTGTTGACGGAGGTTTTCTGTCTCACCCAGTCCTGTAGCCGTTCAGTCCCAAAGAAATACACAGAGGTCTACATTAATTATAAACTGGTTGGCCTATTAGCTCAGGCTTCTTATTAACTCATAACTTATATTAGCCCATAATTCTTGTCTGTGTTAGCCACATGGCTTGGCACCTTTTATCAGTGAGGCATTCTCATCTTGCTTCCTCTTGGTCTGGATCACAACTGCAGACTGAGCCTTTCCTTGTCCCAGAATTCTCCTATTCTGGTCGCCCCTCCTATACTTTCTGCCTGGCTCCTGGCCAATCAGCATTTTATTAAATCAATACAAGTGACGAATCTTTAAGGGTACAAGACCATTGTCCCACGGCACACAACCAAGAGGACACATAGGTCCCCACGTCATGTTTGAAACTCCTGGATGCAACAACAGTGCAGTGGGGTTTTGTTTTGTTTTGTTTTGTTTTTTCTGCCAGTTAAAGAATTAAAAGATCTCAAGTGGGACAGGTCGCCTTGGAGGAATCTCAAACACCACACCAGGAACAGAAGCAGGCAGACTCAGAAAGCCTTTTGTGAAAAGACCTTCTGCTTTGCCAGAAGGAAGCCAGTCTCTTCTCCAGGGACTGTCTCTGAGGAGTTCCCCCTCTCCTGACTTAGACCTGGTCAGTCTGAAGAAAGACAGCTGTGTAACATGCTCTGATTCTGCCTTGAACTGGCTGAATTTGCAGGGCACCTGCTGGTGGGAGACCAAGCCTACAAAGCTTTAAACTGCCAGGTTTGTGTCTCAAATGGGGTGGGAGGTTGAGGAAGAAACGGCCATCTTAGAAACCCGCCACTTTCATTACCTAGTCAAGACCCTTCTCTCTGTCCCTCAGAGCATCTAATGCCTAGTCTCTCAGTTACACCTGAATGCACACTGCCCTGGTACCGTTGCCGTGTGACCCCACAAAGCCTTGCTTTACTTAAACTGCTTTGAATTGGGACTGGAGGCCCAGACTGTCATCCCCTAAAGGCAGCCAAAGCTTTTTCCCTTTTTCATTTTGTTTTGAGCTAGGGTCTTGAACCTGTCTACCGGGCACTAGGGCAGGGTGCAGGAGTCTCAAGGCCACAAAAGCCCCCAGGGGGATGTGACTGGGTGGTGGCTGTGGAACTCCCAAGGGCCTGAAGGGTTAAAGTTAATTGCATCTGAATTCAAACACCTTCAGTGAGAATTCACCCTCGGTCCGTGGTAACATCAAATTATCTCCCATTAATTGGCCCCTATTCCTCTTTGGGTCCCACCTGGCAGTTAAATATTTTTGCTGGCGTTTCAGTCAGGAAGACGTTAGTGAGCCTAATTGCTCAGCCTGCACTTAGCTGACAGCCCTGCTATCAGAGAGCTCTGGAAAGAAAACAATAGGGGCTTAGCATTGCTGAAGGAATGTCAGGTATGCGGTCATAAAATCTAATCACTTGAGAGCTGGGAGGGCCTGAGGTGAGCCTGCTAAACTTTTCTGGGGCTCCAAACACAAAGCGCTTCCAGCATTGAACTCTTTTCACACTGTTCGACATTTAAAAAAAAAAAAAACTGGTAAAAAAAAATGACTTTCATACAAATATAAAAAACACACATGCCTCGGATTTTAGTATATCCCATAATTGACTAGCAACCCAGGAGGTGCTAAACTGGTTCAAAGCAGATTTCAAAGAGCAGCCGCATATGAAGGCCATCAGCAGAGCTCTGGACAGGCTAACGTGTGTGCATCTGCAAAGGGGTTCAACAAAGAGCCCTCCGCCCAAGTTCCCTGGCGTTGGCCGTGGGCTAGAACTGCGCTCTGCTGTGCCGTTTTCAGTTTACACAGATCCAAAATAGCACAAGGACCGTGGAAGGCACCGACTGCTGTACAGTTGAAGAACCCCAATCACGGTACTGAGCAGCACCCAGAGGACATCCGGGCGTTCAGGCATGCCTTTCTCTCTTTGCCATTAGGGTTCTTCTTTATAATTTTGACAGTTTCCATAATTTCTCTCTCAGCCCATGATGTCTGTCTACACTACCCAAGCACACACTGCACATTCGAATTGAGCATTTCTGGCTGTTTTTCGAAATTCTATTGAGACTTGGTTTCTTCATTTTGGAAAAAAGGGAAACTTTAATAATCATTTTTTAAGGTGTGAAGATGAAACTCAGCAATGTCAGGGAAATGCCCTCGAACTTCGTTAACTGCTCAGCACCCAGGGAAGCGCGCCATAGGTTTGTGGAAAAGCAGCTCATCTGATCCTGATCCAAGAGCGCCCTGTATTCTATTATCAATTTTGAGGATTTGGGGGACTCTGTAAACATTCAGTAAACCACAGCTGCGCGCTAGAGGTTGGATCTAGAATGTTCCCCAAAGGCCCTTGTGTCAAAGATCTGGTCCTCAGGTTGACATTGTTAGAAAGCAGTGGAAATTATTAACACGTTAGGTTTGAGTGAAAGGTTTAGATCATTGGGGGAACACCCTCAACAGTATTTGTGGGACCTCAGTCTCTTTCTTTTGCTCGCTAGTGCTCTCTGTGTCCTGGCCATGAGATGGGGAAATTTGCTGTATTTCCTGCTATTGATGGGTTGGCTTAACATGCCCCAAAAGCAATGTGGCCAGTCATATGCACTTTCTGTCTTCTTCCCTGTCTCCTTATCACTCTCCCTTTGAAAATTTATTTGTGCAGTATTTCAGCTATGAAAGACAGAGATTTTCATACCGCCCCTTTAAATCCCTAACATTTCACAGTAAATGGTGAACCACTCTGCCTCCATTTTAGGCTTGAAAGCCATCTTATAGTAAAGACAAACTAGATCCATTCCTGTTTATGATTAAATGCTTCTCCAGGATTGGGCTATGCCCCACAGATAACCTTGACTACATATGGTTCTATACTGCCTGTTCCAGGAAACAAATAACCTTTGTTTCCAAAGGTTATTACGACCACCTTGTTATGACCACCTTGAAACCATGTCTTTGTTCCAGGAGGTTGTTATGCCCGTCATGTTATGCTTACGTTCTGCTTCTCTAACTCCTCCTATTTATGTGCCAAATCCCCCATTTGGAAATTCCCTACTCCTAAACTATAAAACCCTTATTGTCCTCATGTTCAAGGTTAATCTCTTAAACCCTGCCTTATGGAGAGCCAGTCTAGGCACACAAATAAAGCTGGCTTTCATTAATTTGCTTTCATTAATTTGGCCATGATTTCTCCTCTAGTCTGTGGGTTTAACATAAGGACTTAGAACAAGCATCAAAACCTAGGAACCCATGGCAAAATTTTGTCTTTTTGAGTTGATCATCTCAACTATATGTTGCAGTAACTGAAAGCTAATCACACAATGGTGCTAATTTTTGTCTCTAGATATAAATAAATTCTGACTGCCTGTTGTCATCCCTTAGAAAATAAAAAAATCCATTTCTGCATCATTAGCAAACACATTTCATTATTTCTGATCTATATATGTCCCTACAGTCTAACTTCTCTTTTAAGTCAATTGTAGTATCTGACAAAATGTAGCAAAATCCAAATATTATGGTTAAAGAAAAAGACATCTACAAAGCTCAGTCCAACTCTTGGAGAAATATGCAGTAAAGTATATATGTGGTACAGTAAGAAGCTATAAGGTAAAGATGAAGTTTTTAACTAAGGGAAGATTTAAAGCAAGGAATCGATTAGGATTGGGGAAGGCCCATAATCAAAAAGCAATAGAAGCAACAAGGTAAGAAATTTATAACAGGGAAAGACAGTGCAGAGGTCTCTTCATCTTGAATTCATGCTGAAACCATTTCAGGCGTAACCAGAATTTGATATCTTTGATGGAGAATTCCATGGAAAATCACCCAACTCTATTCTAGGAACCTGAAATCAAGATGGCCTAGTGAACTTAGCTTCTCTTAAGCTGTCTGCTTCTGAGTATATTTTTTGTCTTTAAAAGGCCCTTGCTCTAAATGCTCAGAGTTAAATTTGTATCCAAACACCCAAGTGTAGCCCCAGCTGGCTGGAATTAAAGACTTACAATTGGTTATAAACTGTGTCTAGTGGTCATCTCTGGTGGGCTCTCTGCAACAAATTCAAAACAAGCCACTCAAAGAAACCTTAGAAGGCTGTGATACAAGATGACAGCCTCCCTAGAGAGCTGCCAGTGTGATCATACCAGAGAAGACAGAAGACCAGCACCAAGTCATGTGACCATAGATAGTAGGGTGTGGCTTGTTCTCAGGGTCTAGGCCTGCATGGTTTACATAGGAAATGTTCTCCCCAAACCCATGGACCTAAAAGTCTTCATCCCCAGCAAAATGCTCAGAGATGGGACTTCCAGGAAGTGACTGAATTATGAGGGTTCTGACCTAATCAATGGGTGGGTCCATTTTTGGATTCATAGTTTTATGATGTTATTGGAAGATGGTGGGAACTAGTAAGTGGGGCCTGGTTGGGCAGAGTGGCTCTCTGGGGACATTGCCCATAAAGGTTTGGATTCTCTTTCTCCGGCTTTCAGGCCACCACAAGGTGAGCAGCCTTTCTTAGACATAACCTGTTCCGATAGTCTACCTCAACAGAGGCCAGGGTACTAAGTAACCACGGGCTCAAATCATGAACCAAAATAAAATCCTTCTGCTTTTGTTTTCCTCTGGCATCTTTTTCCCCAGCACTAGGCAATCAGGCTAACATATGCCAAATATAAGGACAGGTGGTTTCTGCTCACCCTTCTTGGGCTGTTCTTTAGCCTGAAGAACAACCATTACTGTGAGGGTATTATCTGTCTGGGTCTCTAGTGATTCCTAGACAATCTTAGCTGCATATCAAGAGTGTGTGAGCATTTCCACCCAAGATCACAGCACGGTTCTGGCTTGTGTTGGATGGTCCAACTCTTTCTACTGACCCTTTGCTCAAATATTTTATCTAATTTTTGTAATTCTGGAGGTAACACTTACGAACACTGCCACACAGACAAATATAAATGAAGGGCTGTAGTTTACTGCTCTCTTCTCAACCAAGATTCAAGTGCACACAGTTTCTATCAAGTGCACAGACTGTCTGAAGAACCCATGGCACTGGTTCTACAGTCGCTACCTAATTTTCTGATTTCTTTCTTTTCTTCCCAGGTTTTACAAGTATGTTTTCATGGATTTAGGCATGACAATCCTGTAAGACAGTACTGGGTTCTCCTCAAGAGGCCATGTTACATCTAATTAGCTCTGTTCTTCATCTCCACATTTCTCACTCATGGTAGTCTTGGATAAGAAGCACAACAGTATGGGGAACTCTTTCTGGATGCTCTAATGTTCAGTAACTGAGGTTGTGAATTTTATTTGGTGAAATATTTTGATTTGTATGTGTATAGGGAAGCATTTATAGAAATAAGACCCCAAAAAGTACATAAGTGAGGGAGGTTATAAAACCCTTAGTGTTTTGTTTTTCTAAGATAGGCTCTCACCCTGTAGTTCACACTGGCCTCGAATTTACTGTATCCAAGGCTGGTCTCAAGCTCATAATATTCCTATGCTTTACATATACTTTTTTTAAAAAAAATGTGTATGTTGTATGCACATGTACACATGCATATAGGTACTTTCGGCCATGCTTGCAACTTATGAGACCAAAGATTAACATGAGGTGTGTTCCTCTTTACTCTCTATTTTTTGAAGCAGAATCTCTCACCAAAGCCGACCTTGCAGCTTTGGCTAGACCGTGTAGCTGGGCAAGGCATCAAAAGGCTATTGTCTACCTCCCAGCTTCGGAAGTACAGGTAGAGACTGCCACTACCGACTTTTATGTTCGGGTTGGGGATCTGAAGTCAGGTTCTTGTGTTTGAGCAGCAAGAAGTTTGAACCCTCTCTCCAGCCCTGCATAGGGTTGTTTAAAAGAACAACAATGGAAGTGAAAGGCAATAAATTGTGGGGCGACAGTGCCTCCTACTGGATAAACTGGAACTGCTGGTTGAGTGAGGTTTGTTATGCAGATGAGAGGCCCCTTGTCTTCCTGGTGGAGGGGGGAAGGAATGGAAACCTATGTCACTTTTACAGAGGTGAGCCTGTACTTGTTTTTAGGCAAAATTTGGGAGGGCAAAATTTCCTCTGTGTGCTGTTTCTCAATTACCTCAGCTCAAAATAACCCTTATGCCAAAATGGCATGTCCTGAGATGCACATATCAATCTTCTTTTTTGAAAACTCAACTGGTATGAGCATTTATTAAGAGTAAATCAGCCAGAAAAATTCCCTTCATCTTTAGATGCCTCCCTAGGATGACATCGATCCAGCCCTTGATTTTTTTCTCTTATTTTCTTTTCTGCTGAGACAGGTGGGAGCCATCATTTCCATCGCCTTTAGAGAGAGTCCCTTCTCTAGAAACACCTGAAGTAGGAACATCTTGGCGCTTGGTGGTTTATCCTTCTGGTTCCCGTAAGACCTTACATTTATTCCAGTCTCTGTTTTGGTTTGGTCCCAAAATGTTTTCAGAGTGCTCAGCAAGGTGTTCAGCCTGTCTGTATGTGGTTCTCTGCACTACTCTGTGCTACCGTGACCTGCCTCTGACCTGGAGTGTGTATCTGTGAAATGCAGGGAAAGAGCTGGGCCTGTCAGCTTCAGGACTTCCTGAATGCTGTCTGAAAGTGGAACCAGCCTGTCCGAAGTCCTACGGGGACTCTGCTTTGCACCTGGATTAGAGCCCGATCTATATTTATAGGCAAATCTTTGGGGATGAAGATGCGAAGACCTTTTTCAACATTTACTGCCTTGCTAAAGCCCCTGCTGAAATGCCATGTTTCCTGTGGAGCGCAGGGTCCTCTAAATCATCCTCCAGAGCATCCATGGCTAGCCCGAGGTTCCCGCGGATGCACAAGCCTGCTAATGCAGGTGGGTAAGTCCTGTATCACACACCAGTAAAACTACCTAAGGCCCTCTGCAAATTCCTCCCTATCCCATCTGGGCTTTGGAGAGTTTTTGACACTGGCTTTGAGCTCAGAAGCCAGGGTTTGCAGTTCACAGAAAGGCATTTGGTGTGTTCTTCAGGAAGCTTAATTTTAAGAGACAGCTGAGCTTACGGGCTTTCTGGAGCACTGAGGGGGATGAGAAGAAATCAGATGGTAAGATAGAGCCAGGAGAAGGAGGAGTGAGAGATGGGGACAGAACTGGGATAAAGACTGTGATTCAGTCCAAACTACGATTTAGGGAGATCTAAAAGGGAGACAAATTAAAGCTGTTTCTTCTGTTTTGGCCAAGGAATCTGGAGAGATTCTTGGACTTTGGATTTTTTGAATTCCTTATGGCAATTAAGAAAACCATTAGTGGTTTGAAGTTTGATCTCCTTTTGAACTGAATTTGCCAGTCCCCTGGGCCAACTTAAGGAACTGGCTTATAAAGAGCCAACTCCCATCCTCTTCCCAGAGAGTTTCCTCAATGTGACAAGAACAGAGAGGCAAACAACAGCCCAGGAGCAAAACAGATTTTGACCAAGGATTGGGGATTTGTTTGGTTTTATTCAGCTCTGGCCATGCAAGGAGGGTTTCTCAATCTTGAGAGATGAAATAAACTCAGTATCCAGGAGGTCAATGAAAGAAACAAAGTTCCAACAAACATGAGCTCTATTTCCCCTCGAATGAGGTTCTGGTCCATCACCCCACAACACAACTGTAGGAGACCAAACTATTCTACCCCAAAATTTTCCCTTTTGACCCAGAGTTTATGGTGAGAAACTTCACAGGGAGAAACACTATCTCTTGACGGAGGCTGCTTGTTCATTTCCTCAGCTGCTCAGACCCGAAATAATCATTTAGAAAGTATATTATTTGCAATACTGTTTGGCCAATAGCTTAAGCATGTTGCTAGCTAGCTCTTATATCTTCAACTAACCCATTGCCATTAACCTGTGCATCACCACAAGGTTGTGGCTTACCAGCAATGTTTCAACGGGCTCCAGTAGAGGCTTCTGTCTCCTGCAGTGCTACATGGCTTCTCCCCAACTCTGCGTACTTTCTCTCTATATACACCTCTGTTCAAATTCCCCACCTGGCTTTACTCTGTGAAGCCATTGGCCCAAAAGCAGCTTTATTCATTAACCGATAAAAGCAACACATACACAGAAGGACTTCTCACACCAACTCTAAACCTTGCCCTAGCACAAGAAAACTCAATACTTAGAAAGGGGGTCCCCGAGAACAGCTGTATCACAAGGCTGTGCCAGGCAGGAGGTCTGTCTACATCAGTCTTTGCAGTGTATCCTGTAACTCCAGCTGCTGGAAGGGCCAAGGCAGGAAGATCACAGGCTGAAGGCAAGCCTGTGCATCATTAGGACCGCCCCCCCCCCAATCACAAAAGATACATCTGCTCAGCAAGCCTCACCTCTGGGCTCTGATGCTTCACCTGACCACGCCCACTACACATCAGCATAAGCCTTTCCCCACACCCTTCACTCTGGGCTTCATAGAAGCTGTTAAGTCTAAAGCACCTTCTTGATATCTGGAGATAAGCTTGACTGTGTGTGTCTTCCCCGTGTGTAAAAGGTGTACCTGTTATCAAGTCTCTAATTTTTTCCCTCTTGCTAATCTGTCTTTTGTTACAGGGAACCCCAACTAAGAACTCATGAAGAGGAAGAGAGGGAAGAATTTTTTTTCCTACCCACCCCCATTTGGTCAGAAAGCTTCTCCAATCAGGAGACTCAGGGGGCTTTCAAGAAGCTCTGTGCCCCACGAGGACCTTGGCTATGGTAGTAAGCTCACCGTCTCGGTGAAGCTCCGGGGCTGTGAAAAGCTGCCCAACATCAGGCAGGCAAAGTCTGCCTGGGTTCAGGCTGAGCTAAAGACCACCGCATCCAGAGGAAGCAATTCTTGACGAAGGTAGCTTCCACGGAGTCTCAGAAGATGAACAGTGGGAGCAGAATCTCCTGAGATTCAGGGCAGATCTTTCAAAAGGCTTGATGAGGACCTTGTTAAAATCATGATGCAATGCCGCAGGATTGGGACGCAGCAAAATGAGCTCTTAACGGCAGCGGATCCCAGACATGTTTATTTCTGCACACTCTCAAAATGAACGGTCAAACCATTAGCTTAGAAATTTAGAAGCTCTGCCAATGAGGACAGAGGAGCGGCACACTCTTCACGTGCCAGGCATGTCCAACCTGCCAACCTTACAGCACGGTGTTGCCGTTGGTTAAAGTTATGCTTGAGGACCTCACAACTGAGTTGCCAACCCCCCCAAAAAATAAAATAAATCATTTAATGTTTTAAATAAGTTTGTGATCGTGTGTTAGGCTACACTCATAGCTACCCAGGACACATGTGGCACCTCCGAGTCTATGGTTACAGATCCCTAGCGTATTCTTTTTTGCCTGGTTCCATTTTAATTAATAAGTTAGATAAAGTATTCCTCACTTGTTTTATATCTGCATTAGAGTCGTGATTGTACCTTTTATGAAACTCATTAATGAGTCCAATCACACACATTCCAGAGATGATTAAACTCTGAGGATTGGAACATAATGAATATCCTGATCCCTTGAGATAGTTATAATATGGTGATATCAGAGGACTGACATAGGAAGTAGGAGCTACTTGGAGGGAGTGAATCCCTCAGGGCATATCCTTGGGGATGTATATGTTACCCCATCCCTACCTACATCCCTTCTTTCTACTTCCTGCCTGTCTAGGGATGAACCACTTTCCTCCCCCACATACTCCCAAGTCTGTGAGACTTCCTCACAATCTGTCTGGAAACACAGAGCCAAGCAACCATGACGGAAACTTCTGGAACTGTACCCACAAATCAGGCCTTCCCTGATCAGCTGTTTCTGCAAGATTCTTGACCCAGTCGTGGAAAACTAACGAACTAGGCCTCACTCAGCCTGTCTCTGTAGCGGCTGTCCGTGGCCCAGTTTGTTCCATTGTGATAGCTGCAACAGCAAAAGCCTGTTCTTTTCCAGAAATCAAAAGTGAAAATGCTAACTTGGGGGGAGGGGTTACCAAAGAGTTTCAAAATGTCAAGAGTCCATCTTCAATGTCCCTGGAACACTGGGTGGTCTTCCCACACTACACCCAGTCCCTACCTTCCTGGCCCTAAGCACTCTTGACATGGATATCTTGAAGATCACCAGAAACCGTCATGTGGATCATGCATGAAGCCTTATCTTTGCCTGGTTATGCCTTTATTTCAGAGGTCACCCAAGCACGGGCTCCAGGAGGCTCACAGCATCAGGGGGCTGCCCTCTGAATGCATAGAAGCAGCTCTCAGCCCACACATGAGGGCCCACTTAGACAAAGATCGGGTTTCCTTTTGAGGCCAAGACTTCAATAGCTCACAAGAGCTGAACCCTTCTGACTTCAGATTCAAACAGTGAGGGATCTCAAAGAGCAGGAAATAGAAACCAGCTCCCCACTCCCCACGCCACTGAATCATGCTTGTGAATCCTTCCCACTTGCCCTGTGAAGGAACAGGAGCTCTCTGCAGTGGGTTAGCCAGAGCCTGCCTCTGAGGTAGCTATAAAGGGGTTTGGTCAGTCGTTTCTAATTTAAATTCATCTCCTAGATGAAGGTTTTACAGGCCTGTTTCTCTGAAGATCAGTGTAGTTGTTGTTGTTAATGACTAAGAGGAACCATTTTATTAATTAAACTTAGAGTCACATAAGTGAAGACTTTAATAGGTTTGGTGACTTAAACAAAATTAAAAACAGCAGATCATGAGGCCCAAACAAATGTTTAATAAGGCCAGTATCATTATTTTTTTAATCTAATCTCAGAGCTAGAATGGCAGCGTATGCCTTTAATCCCAGCACACAGGAGACAGAGGCAGGCAGATAGCTCTGAAATCTTTATGAAGCTAACCTGATCTACTTACTGAATTCCAGGCTGGAACTACACAGTGAGACACTGTCTTCAAAAACAAAATCAGACTTCAAGGAAATAAATGTGAGATTAGCCCTGGGTCAGGACAGGTGTCAGTCAGCTTCCTTTCTCAAAAAGGGAAAAAGGAAGAGGGAGGAAAATGGTTCCAGAGAGCACACAGGGGCTCACATGGATGCTCTTCCCAGAACGTCCCCCTGTGCCATGGTTAGATTGGCAACAGGCACATTTCTTATTCCCAGGAGGCTGGAGGGGCCACGGTTTCAAAACAAGTCAAAAGAAGTAGGCAGGAGCTCCACCAGGAGGGCATTTGACAACTTGAGTACTTTATGTTTTTTGAGAACTGGCAAAGGGTGGTTGGAAAAGCACATTCTGTATTTAGAGATAACAGACAATTAGAGAAAGAGCAGCTGGCAAAACTGTCTCTCACATAATTAGGAGACTCCTAGCATCAAACTCAGGCATCGCTATTTCATTATGTCAAGTTACACAAAACCGGCGTTTGAGTTACACAACATGGTTCTCTAACACCGTCTCACTTCAGTAGCCAGGACCATCATGAACTTCACCCCATGGCGCTCAAACCACCCAACCTCACCCCAGCATCCCCTGGTTGTGCTAAACACACAAAACCAAGGGGGTTCCCTAGGCTGCCCCTGCAGACTGGGTTCCAGTGCAGCTTGTCTCTGTGACTTGGGCTTAGGAACTTAGGTGCTTGGAACGGAGGGGTGGGTGCTGCAGCTGCGGCAGGCCCAATGTGATGAAAGATGTCCTTGAGAACAGCACAGAAAGAATGTGCTCTGTGCTCTGTGCACAGAGAGGCCTTGACCTGAAGCAAAGGCCTGATGTCAGGGATCCAAGGCCCCCAGAGGGCAGTAGCCCAGGATGGCCTTAACTACCAGGGGACTTTCCCTAGGATGAGACTATTAATAAGTAACCCTCAGTCTTCAAATGCCTCCCTCCTGGTTCTCCCCAGTGCTGGCCAGGGCTCAGGGACAGTTTTCAATGATCATACTTTGAAGAATTAAAGGGGGGCAGGAAGCGGAGTCGGCCCACCTCTCCCTCTCTGCTTTAGGCGCTGTAGTTAGGCAAGCGCCTTGCACTCTGTTACTCCCAACAGACAAGTATGACAGGGATTGGTGGAGGAAGATGGGGTGTTAACCATCACTTCATAGCTGACAAGAGATGACCTTTCCCCTACTTCTGCCCCATTGTCTCTCCTTCAAGTCACTGAAGCGGACCATTAAGGGAGAAAAAAAGTGTCAACATGGTTTCCAAACTGTAAGAAAAGTCTTGAATTTCTGTGGCTTTATATCCCTTTTGTTTGTTCTGTGGTGATGGTTTATTTGTTGATGGTGGTGACTCTAACCAGCTCATCCTGAAAGCTAGGTAAATGCTGTGGCTGCATCCCCAGGCCTCCCTTTCAGCCTTAGATGGGCAATATATCACTCACTTTAATGCAGTAAGCAAACACAAGCAATGGTCTGGGATTCATCTGGGTTATTTGGAGAGTTTACTGGGTTTTGCTTTAAAACACAGATGTCGATGGGTCTCTTCCATCCCTCCCTTTTTCCACCTCCACCCAGGCTTTACCACCCCATACATCAATGACTCCACGTTCTTCCAGCCCACTTATTGCCCACTGTAGCTCCTCTTAAGGCTCACTGCCAGGGTTTCCTCAGGCACCACTCTATGTATATACACATGCACTTACCTGACTTACCCAGAACTTTTCAGTTTTTTTGTTTCTTGTTTCGCTTTGTTTTGGTTTTGGGGTTTTGAGACAGGGTTTCTGTGTGTAATTTTGGAGCCTGTCCTGGCACTCGCTCTGTAGAACAGCCTGGCCTTGAACTCATAGATCCACCTGCCTCTGCCTCCCAAGTGCTGGGATTAAAGGCGTGCGCCACCACCTCCCAGCATAAGCATTGAAAGGTCAATGTTTCAGCAAACTTCTTAGCCCAGGAGAAATGAGGACATGCTAACACATACACCGAGCACACTGAACACATTGTCCCCCTCCTGGTCTTCTCTCCTGTCCACAGTACTTTCTATGCAGTCATTACTCACCATACCTAATGGATGCTGCGGGGAAACCGGCTAATTCAGGACAAAGTTCATAGCTGCCATTAAAATGCAGTAGAGGGGTTTGGTTGGTTTCAGCATTGTTCATTTTATAAAGAAATGTTTCCATACTGGTATTCACAGTGTTCTATAGGAAGAGCATGCTTTGTGCCTTGTGAGCAGCCTCATCGCTGGGAAAGCATAACAATGTATCCAAACCTCAGCCTTGGGAAAGTATAACAATGTATCCAAACCTCAGCCTTGGGAAAGTATAACAATGTATCCAAACCTCAGCCTTGGGAAAGTATAACAATGTATCCAAGGCACGGATGGATGCAGGGGTGAGCTGGGAATCCAGCCTAGGGTGCATGGTTCCAGGCTCTTCCAGCTTCGGTTTCTTTCTGTTTTGTCCTCTATTACACCTCGTCGCTCTGTGTCCTCTAACTGGGCAGTATCATCTAGGTTTTACATCTTCTCTCAAGTTATCCCAGCGACAAGGGATACTCTACACATTTCTTCCTGAGATCCGTGTCGCACCATGGAGGGCAGAGGACGCACTGATTCTTAAAGCACCTCAGCTGCCACACTTCAGCGCCATGTGTGTTTCCTGGGGAAGGGGTTAATCTATGGCCCACCTGAGTGCAGAGTATCTGGGAGCCAAGTTACCTCAGGTGCTTGGAGATCAGAGCCCGCCAAGAGGAAGTACAAAGGGGCTGGAGAGATCACTCAGTTGGTCAGACCGCATGCTAGTCCTCCTGATGACCCAAGTTCTGTTTCCAGTGCCCACATCCCAGTGCTCACAACCACGTGTTAACATAGCTCCAGTACCCATTTCTGTCCTCCAAGGACACCCCACACAGGTGGCCTATATACACAAGTACACGCAAACAAAACCTAAAAATAAATCTGTAGTGATACTTCATTTGCATTTTAATAAATAAAGCTTGCCTGAAGTTCAGAGAGTAAAATAGCTGCACTGGTCAGCCTCACAGACCAGGCAGTGGTGACACACACCTTTAATCCCAGTAACCATGCTAGTTTGCCATAGAAACCAGACAGTAGTGATGCACGCCTTTAATCCCAGCACTGAAGAGGAATATAAAATGGGAGGAGTCAGCTCTCACACAGTCTTGTCCTGAGATTCCTGGAGGCAGGATCACCATTTTCAGACTGAGGTAGAGGTAAGAGCCAGTGGCTGACTGCTTTGCTTCTCTGACCTTCAGGTTGAACCCCAATTTCTGTCTCTTGGATTTATTAATCGTCCTACATAAATCTTTCTTTCAAAAGCGGAATACTAAAAGGTTCTATCAAAAGACTAAAACCAAATCTAAATACATGAGCCCATGATGAATGAACCAGGAAGAATGACAAATGTCTAATGCTCAGAACCCCAACAATAAGGCTCCTCCAGGCAACAGGGTCTGCCGATAAGGTGGGCTATGTCTGGGGGGCCAGCACTGACCCACATCTCTGGATCCGTACTGGGGAATATCTGCTTCTGTGGTCTCTACAAGGGACCATGATTTTAAAATGCCAGGGCTTCTTCATGAAGCCACACAAGGTAACAGGACTGTGAAGGCAGCTCAGATGAACACAAGCCTGAGTCCAGGTACAGGTGTGTCTCTGTACTGAAGCACACCTCTAGCTTTTACACACATACACATATAAACACATACATACACACAGAGCAAAAGGCAGGCTTTAGCAGCTCCGTTTTTAGCTCTCACCTCGACTGAAGGACCCATTGCAAGAAGCCTTACTTTTGGACATTTAGTCGTGAGCCTTACCTTTAATGGCTGAACCGTCTTTCAAGACCAGAAGCCTTACTTGAGAAGTCAGTGTCCCAGAAATCCACCAGCCTGTGTGATTTAAAAACTGAAGTCTCTAGAATGGATCTGTCAGGAACAGTCCATGCTTATCCTGAGAACTAGGTTCTAATAAGGCCTATAATTTGTCCAAATCATGCTGCGTGGTGAGGGTTGGTATCCACCATAAACACCCAGTGACATGTTGGCAATTCCAACAGCAGTGAATTTGGTCACAGCACCTCACACTGAGTTTAACTCTGAGATACGCACAAAGGATAAAATAGACTCTGCCTAAAGCCTCCTGGCATCACCAGGCCCACAGAATATAGGTGTGGGCCAGCCCTGAAGAAACACCCATGTGCCATGTCACAGGACAATATGAATTTAAAATGTGGAAATTTTGCTCAAGTTTAAAAATTGAATTATTTTAAAAACTTGATTGTTTTTGTGAATTAAATAGTCTTAAACCAGTACTGTTGTGCAGACATTAGCAGCTTTGCCCTCAGATTAGCCCTGCTGAGAGGTGGTCAGAGCTTTGAAAGGTGGACCTTAGTGAGGCGTCTTAGGGGGATTGTGGGATCCTGGCCTTGTGTTCTATCCTGTTTTCAGGTTGCTGCAAGGTCAGAGGCTTCCTCTACCCCACCACCATGGGCTACCTCACCTCAGGCCCAAAAGCAGCAGGATCAACCCACCATGGACTGAATCCTCAGAAACTGTGAACAAGAACCAACCCTTCCATGTTTGAAGTTGATTCGCCTTAGGTATTTGTTACAGTGACAGAAAGCTGACAACTATAACTCCTCTGCTTGTACAGAGCCTGTAATTCTCCCACACAGGACAACATCTGGTGACTTCCAGCCCCAACATTCGTAAAATCAATGGCCACAAAGTGGTGGTGTCAAGAAGTCATTTTTATTGTAAATGGGCAGGCTTGTAGGTGTTCCAATAACAAAAATTATGAATGGTTTTAGCGGGCCAGGGTAAATTCCCATACTCATTGCCTTGCTGCAGGCCTTTGTCTTCTTTTACACACCTATGGGCATTTTTTTCAGCCTGACACTCCCTAGCCCTCATAACTGGATTTGGTTCCATTCTCGGTCCTGGAAATTGGGGTTTAGCTCAGTGGTAGAATACTTGCCTAGCAAGTACAAGGCCCTGGGTTCAATCCCAGCACTTAAAACACAGTGAACCCTTTTTTTTTTTTTTTACTGGGGACCTACTTATGTTAAGGACAGTACTTACACCTCAGGCTGCAAAGATAATGAAGGCAGTAATAACTGCCCTTGGATCATGGTCTCTTTACAAACGGTCACCTCGGCTGTGGGCAGCAAAGTGATAACGACACTGGGACTTAGAGGCAAGCAGCAGAATGCTCAGAATCGACACTCATAATCACCGCAGCACAGTCCTACCCTCCAAGGGACATGGAGTCTAGAGAATATGTTACCTGTTGTATCTTCATGGCCTCAAGCCATCTGATTCAATCACAAGGTTAGAGCTATCCTGTCCAAATCTGTCTGCTCCTTTTGGCCCTCTCTGAACGCCAAAAGAGCTGTCCCATGCCCCAGTCTGAGCCCTTTTAGCATGCAGCCCCCATCCTTCCATGAGCTTGGCCTCTCGAGTCCCAGTGCTATGCTCAGACCCCTCGTGCCTGGCTTGCAGAAATACACAGCAGTGAAGGGCCTTCAGCTGGACATCCTTTCCTGAGACTCAGTTTCCCCAGGTGATATTACCTTCCCTTTAAGGTTAGATGAAACCATATACCAAGCCCTTCATGCAAGGTGTGTCTTCTGGGGGTGGGGGTCCCATCTGCCTCTCCTCTCTCAAAATTGTGCTTTCCCAGAAGGATGAGCCCCCCTCCCCACATACCACGAAGGATGCTTCGCTCATTGTTGTGCGGCCTTTAGATGTTGTGTCCCGTTGTACACGGCGCCTACCCCACCTTCATGCACTAAGCCGCTTTCCCCAGATCCCTTACCAGTGCCTAAGGAGACAAGGTTCTGCTCTCTCCCTGGCAGCCTCAGCAGAGGTCTCAGTATTCCCACCCCATTTCCCCCTTCAGTGCAGCTCTGTTGAACAGGATTTTCTAGGCGCTCGAATTGGTCTCCATCTATGTCGCCGCCAAGGTGGAAGCTCAGGGCTATCCATTCTACCTGGCGTTTGACACTTGGTTAACACAATTAAGGAATAGGAATTGTCGTTAGTGTTCATTTTAATCACAACACTTCTCTACGGCTCACAGGTGTTATAATGGACGCAGCATACCCAACTATGTATATTCCCTCTCTGTCCTCCTCACCATTACATCATGTGGGGTTGCTTAACCACTCACAGTGAGGACCAGCCCCGCAGGTCACTCAACACATACCCGCTGGCTCATGGCTCATATGCTTGCCCTTAATGTAACTGCCTCAATGCTGAGAAATCTACCTCCCAGGTAACAACTCCTCTGGAGGTCACTGGGAGGTGAGGAGGAAACAGACAAAGATCTAGCAGGGGGACTGTAGCAGACAGAACTGAAAAGGGGTGTATATAGTTACACACCCGAGCCGGAGAGGATTAGAAGAGCTACAGAGGTGAGGTGTCAAGGCAACGTGATACCATACAGGTGTGAGAGCAGCGTTCCTCCGGAGTGGGCCAACACTCCCTAAATCACTGCCATCTGAGAAACACACGCTAAAACCTCAGTGGAACGGGGCAGGAGAGGAGAGCAGAGGAGACCATCCGACAGGTGACACTTACAAACCTCAGGCCAACACACTGTTCAAAAGGTTGGATCCTTTCATCAAGAGAGGAGAGGTTTCCGTCGGAAAGAAACATTGTCCAAAAATAAAAAAACTGGAAGGGTGGAGAGATTGCTCAGTGGTTCAGAGCATGGAAGACTCTTTTTTTTCTAATTCTTCTCTCATACAATACATCCTGATTGCAGGTTCCCCTCCCTCCACTCTTCCTCCCCCCCTTCCTCTCTGTTTCCCTTCAGGAAAGATCAGGCCTCCCAGGTGTATGAACTAAACACCAGTAACAAGTTACAGTAAGGCTAGACACAAATCTTCATATCAGGGTTGGGTGAGGCAAACCGGCAGGAGGAAAACAGTTCCAAGAGCAGACAAAAAGTCAGAGATCTCCCCCACTCCCACTCTTAGGAGGCCCACAAGAACATTAAGCTAACAACAGTAACACACATGCAGAGGACCTAGCACAGACCCATGCAGGCTCCATGATTGCTGCTTCTGTCTCTATGAGACCCTATGAGCCCTGCTTAGTTGATTCTGTGGGCTGTGTTCTCCTGGTGTCCTCCATTCCTCTGGCTCCTACAATTCTTCCTCTCCCTCTTCTTCTGGGTTCCCTGAGCTTCAAGATCTCCAGTTTGGGCTTTCTCTCTGCCTAGTGCTTGGCTGTGAGCCTCTGCGTCTTGCCCCCATCAGGCCGGAGGAAGCATCTGGTGATCAGTACTGTGAACTCCTAAGAGTGGTTAAAACCACTCTTCCCGAGGACCCAGGTTTGATTCCCAGCACCCAGGGCAGCCTATAATCAACTGGCACTCCAGTTCCAAGGGATCTCACCTCCTCTCTGGCCTCCGTGGACATGCATGTGGTACACACCTCCTCTCTGGCCTCTGTGCACATGCATGTGGTACACACGCACAGGCTAAGCAGGCACACACATAAAAATAAAGGGAAAGTGATTTTCAAAAAACCAAACTGTATTTTGCAGATGAGGGACTAGGACATGGGAGAACCGTAATTAGCTACTTGAGGCCGTGTAGCTTGTGGGACGTAGCTGAGCTATGACACCGTGCAGTGGAACTGCAGAATGCCGTTCCCCTCAGGAGTCCAAAAGTCCCAGCAAGGTTCAGGCTGAAGGCAGCAGAGAGGTCAATGAAAAGATCTAACAGCAAATGGGAACGGAACAAGGGGGTCGGGGCTGGGGGCTGGCCGAAGGCTCGACATGATGTACCGTGTGGGTTGCACACAGATGATTGAGAGAACATGATCCAAAGCCAGCCGGAGACACTGAAGTAAACCCATGGTGAGAGGCGGGGCCAGAGATGCAAATCTGAACCGAGAGTTACAGCAATATGAACAAAATCGACAAGATTAGACAGGAAAGAGAGACAACAATACCCAAAGTGCCGCCTGACACTGGTCACCGGTAAAGAGTTACTGCTAACCGCCCATCTCCCTGTGCCTTGGCTAGGTGGCTGCATCATCTCTTGCCCCCTCATTATCTGTGCCACAAACCTACGAGAAAAGCTAAGAAAGCCACACTCACCCTTTGCCACCTGCAGCTGCACTTTCTTTTTCTGGCAACGTGTGACAGTTTGGGGTTATCAAACCCCATCAAAGAAATCCCAGGATGGGTCGGTCATAGGAGCTAACATAGGCAAGCCAATGAACACCTCCAAATCCCCAAGCCCTGCTGGCTGACTCAGGAGAAGCTGCAAGACCTCATCAGCTCGGCGGATCCCAGGGAGAGTCTTTGCTGGTAAACTGAGGCATAGACAAGCAAACCTGAGTCTCTAATCGCAGGGTCCCAGCAGCCATCTTACTACCCTTTAAATATGACGGTGGTGAATCATAAGGTCAGAATGAAGATGAAAAGGAGCTATGAGGGGGCTGGAGAGATGGCTCAGAGGTTAAGAGCACTGACTGCTCTTCCAGAGGTCCTGAGTTCAATTCCCAGCAACCACAAGGTGGCTCACAACCATCTGTAATGAGATCTGGTGCCCTCTTCTGGCATGCAAGCATACATGGAAGGAATGTTGTATACATAATAAATAAATCTAAAAAAAAAAGGAGCTATGAGGTGGTCTGACCAGTGAAGGGGTGTATTGCCACACCTGTCAACCTGACCCCCATCCCTGAACCCACTTCAAATGTTGTCCGCTGACTACCACATAAGTACCATGGTGCTCGCTTGCACACACACACTAAACAAATAAACGAGTGTAAAAAAATACAAATAGTGTAGAAAATAAAATTTAAAAGTGGAGAGGAAAGAATCAGATCCAAGCAGAACTTTGGAATCCTCAACCTAAACACACGCCTAAGCCTTTCTGCTCATGTGAGCCAACAGTTCTGGTCAAGAAGAGCTCTCCAGCATTGGCAACTGCCTGACAGAGAAATGGTCCTCATTCCCCCGTGGACGTAAAGGGCTTCGAGAAAAGAACAGGCCAGGATTGCGTGTCTGTAATGAATTCTGGCTGCCCGAGAGGCTGAGGCACAAATATCACAAATCCAAAATCCACCTAGGCCGTATGGGGAGACACGGTCCAAAAAATTAAAATTCGGGCTGCATTTGTAGCTCGGTGGTGAGCCTCTTGCCTAATGAGCCCTGGGTTCTCTAGAGGAAGATGAAGGAGAGGGGGGAGAAAGGAGGAGAGGGGAGAAGAGGGAGGCAGGAAAAGAAGGAGTACAAATTCACATATTAAGCAATTAAGTGGTTTCTTCATTGCACCTCAGTGAGCTGTCAACAGAAGACGAACTGACAACAGTGTAGCAAATGTGAAATAATTAAGACCCAACAGGAAGAAGGAGGAGAGAGCGGGCAAGAGTCAGAGAGGGCACAGGTGAGGTCTGTGCTACACACAGTGTCTTCCACACTAGCACATCTGCATAGGGCACGGCCAGTCAACCGTCATGGAGGAGGTCCGTCTTCCTGCGTGGTGTGAGAAATTCTCAAATTCCAGGGTGAAGGGAAAAGGGAAGCCCAATAAGGTGGGTATTTCAACAGTTAGGCTGCAAACAACGTAAAACAAAATTATGTCCTGCAAAGTGTAGAGATTTTGCTTGGTGACAGACGGTTCTAAGAGATGCCTAAATAGCCAGAGAGTAGACATCCGGTTGTTCTTAAGAAAAAAGTAGCAATGAATACTTCAAAGGCATAGGAAAATACCTCCTTTGACTCATGAGAGAGAACGTGGAAAAGTGTCCTTTAGGACAGCAGGACAAATCAGAAGGGACGTCAGTGTATTTGGCATGACATAAGGAGTCATGAACACTTGTCTCTGACTGGTCCTTTGTTCCATACTTAAAAGGATGGCTGCATCCCTCTACAAAATGACCTGCGTGATTTAAAGTCCCCTACCTAGTTTAGGGACTGAGCTGGCATAGGGCTGCCCCCACACACCCTGCAAGACCTCTCAGTTTCTCTCTGGATCTTCAGTGGCAGCCTGTCTTGTGTTTTCCTGGGGTTCTTCACCAATGGGCCCCAGAAGAGCAGGGTGGGAGCTCTGCTTCCAACAGGGAGCCTTCGTTTCCTCGGGTTCACCCTCAAGCGCTCATGCGCTTTTTTACTGAAAATTTCTGGTCTTTTTCTTGATCCTGCTTTATAGTACCCACCAGCATAAAGGTTCTTTATACCAAAGCTGTCTGTCTTCCCTGTCTACATCACCGCCATCTGGCCACTCCTCCACGCCTCGTTCTGAAACGCTGGGATCCGTTGAATTACTGTGAGGATGCTGCCCCCTGCAGGCCATGGCTGCACACAGCCCTCTGAAAGAAGCCGGATGGCACTTAGCATGGTAATAGCTGTTATGCCGAACTCCTTTGGTTAAATTATCTCATCTCATTCCCACAACAACCCACGAAGTTAAGGACTGTTATTATCTTCTTTTTCCGGAGGATAAATCAGAGCCCCAGCAAGGTCAGGTCACTTGTCCAAGATCCCACCACTAACAAGTGACAGAAATGGGCTGTGTACCCAGGCCACCTCCCTCCAGAACCCACCCTCCCAATACCGTTCTGCTGCCTCCCAGCGGGAAGACAGCAGCAATTCATGAGCGTTTGTGCTGTGACAAGCATCTTCCGTACATTCTCTTATTTAATCTGCCAGCAAAGCAAATTAATTGGGAAGAGGAAGCCAGTTGACTCGCTTGTGGCCCCGGCACTGCCATTATCCCACGCTGTTCCTGTGGATGCTCACATCTCCCTGGGAGAGCCTCTGTGGGAGGCTGTGACTAACAGCCAGCTGCTACCCCTCGGCTCCTATGTAGCTGTGCACCCTCGCCATGCCTTCCCCGGGCTTCTCAGTGACAACGGAGCATGGGCCTTCTATGTCCAAAAGGGGCTCTGGGAGCCTGGTGGGGCTCTCTCATGACTACATGGCAGCTCCCTTGCTTCCTGCCTTCACTCGGCAGATGTCAGATCCACAGCGTGATTGGAGTGCATCCCACAGATGCCTCTCTCCCCTACAGCTCTCACAGACAATGTGGGGATCCATCGAGGTGTTGTTTGCATGGAGAGTTCAGTCAAAAGCATCAGCAACAGCCGGGCGGTGGTGGCGCATGCCTTTAATCACAGCACTGGGGAGGCAGAGGCGGGCAGATCTCTGTGAGTTTGAGGCCAGCCTGGTCTACAAGAGCTAGTTCCAGAACAGGTTCCAAAGCTACAGAGAAAACCCAGTCTCAAGAAAAAAAAAAAAAAGAAAAGAAAAAGGAAATTAAAAAAGAAAGCATCAACAACTCTAGGGAGGACAGACAGCAACAGAAGGCGCAATGTTGACGTCAGGAATCGGATTTCTAACGTAAGGGTGGACAGAGCGCTGCATCTGCATGGCTCGGGAAACTACTCCTTGCCCGCGAGTTCCGGCGCTGAAGTCTGAAGCCCCTGAAAGCTTCCACAGGGGAGATGGGAAGACTGCTCAGTCAGCAGAGTGTCGCACTGCAATCCCAGTGCTGAGGGGGCAGACACAGGCAGACCTGAAGGCTCGCTGGCCAGGGAGACATTGTCTCAAAAACACCTAACGAACAGCATTTAGGGTGTCCTCTGACTTACGTGCGGGCACGCACGCAAACACACACACACACACACATACACACACATGCACATACGCACACACACACACCTTACCCTGACATGTAATTGCCACTGTTAAGAGACACACATGCGTGCGCGCACACACATGCACACACGTACACAAACACACACACCTTACCCTGACGTGTAGCTGTCACTGTTAAGAAGGAACCTTTAGGAGGTGACTAGGACCTCGGGACCCGGCCCTCATGAACAGAGTAACTCTCTCAGCACAAAGTGGGTCAGTCGTCACAGGAATGGGTTCTGATGAAAGACTGTCACCCCCACCTCCCATCCCCTGCCCCTGCCCCTCTCCTGTGCATTCTTGTGCCATCCGAAGCCCTCTGCTTGTGATTCTGCAGCACAGAGACCCAGGGATGCCAGCACCGAGCTCTTGGGTTTCCCAGCCTCTGGAGCTGTGAACCCAAAGGGTCCGGCCTGCAGTTGTCTGCTATAGCAACACAATGTAAAGACTCTGGGTCAGTAGCGGTGAGGTGAGGTGAGGTTTACTAATGTGTACTTGGGCACATGTGCAAGAGGAAGAACGTGGGCACACGTCTGTGCATGGAGCGGTCAGAGGAAGGTTCACAGGAGTTGACTCTCTTCCCACCCTGTTGCAGCAGAGTCTCTCTGTGTCTGCCATGCTGGCCTGTGAGCTCCCGGAAGATAGATTCTTTTGTCTTTGCTCCCTGTCTTTCTGAGTGCTGAGATCATAGATGTGCTCCACCATACCTGTGTGTGGTGTGTGTGTGTGTGTGTGTGTGTGTGTGTGTGTGTGTAGATTGTGGAAATCAACCTTGGTCCAGGCTCGCATGGCATGTGCTCTTACCCGCTAAGCTATCTCACTGGCCCTTTGACACAGAGTTTACAGTCGCACTGAGAAACAAGACAAACACACCCAGGAGGTTCTGCATCCATCCGGGTGCTATGGGAAACAAGGAGGGGGACGCTGTGACGACAGAGCCTCGTGTGCAGTCCCTCAGGATGGACTGGGGTGTAGAGGTGGCACACAGAGTCCTTAGTCAAGAGGGGCAAGCAAGGTTCATCCCAGGCGAAGGAGAGCAGTCCGCAGGAGGCGGGATAGCCTCAGCCAAGAGGTCTGCATCGTGCAAAGCGCTTAGCAAACTGAGTCCAAACCCCTGAAACCCGGCCACTGAAATGAGGCTCACCCAGCTGTGGCACCAAGGATGACTGCGTAGCCAGGATGGAATCACGTGTTGGCTCTGTGACATCGATGCTCCAATAGGGGGACCCTGGGAAAGGCGGTCTCTCACGCCAAGCCCTTGTGCAGCGTTCCTCACCCCTCCCTGCACAGGCCCGCACACCCCCCTAGTGCCATCACGCCCTCTTCTCCGCAGGCTTGGGGATCCTTGGAGTGAGCTCTGCACTGGGGAGACGCTTGCACACAGGATGCATAAACCACTGATAAAGAACCAAATGATGCTGACTTGAATGATGTCCAGGGACTTGGTGAAATTCCTGTGTTTGTGTGCCCAGGGCGTCTGAGAGGGGCAGAGCACCAAGTAAACAATTGGAAGACGCCTTGCAGATTCACAGTGTGGCCAGGCCAAATGTTTGGCGAGGCGGCGCTCAGAGCACCTGACCGGCTCACCCGCCTGAGAAGAGACTGAGCGTAGGTCTAGTCGGTGTGCGATAGCCACCCTGAGCACTGCTGAACTCAAGACATTGCTGAATATTAAAGATTCTGAGGATACGATTTGTTTTTCCCTGAAAGCCAGCCAAAGGGGGGGGGACTGTGCGTGGCCTCATGGGGCTGATAAAAAGTCAAATAAAGACAAGAAAACTAGCGACAAATCACAAGAGATTTTGTCCTCAATTTCCAAAAGTTCTTGGTGGATTCTAACTTCCTCTTTTTACTGATCATAGAGGTGGTTGGAGCAAAGGGTTTTTCTCAAAGACAGAGGGGCTTCCTAGGATACTGGGTTTTCGTTTTTGTTTTATTTTGTTTTTGTTTGAAAAGTGGCAATTCCTGCTGGCCCCTTCGTGTCCCGAAGCCTGACTTAGAGAATCCAATCAAATGGCCCCAAACAATGTCCAGAACCTTACACACCTGGCAAAACCAAGCCTTTCATGGGTAGCTGCTGACCCAAGGCCTCAGATGGCCTTTCAGTTCAGTGGACAAGCGACCGGCCATGACCAGGAACGCCACCTAGGTGCAACCCTCCCCCGCAGCTCTGAGTGTTTGCCCAAAATGTCTGTCTCTGCTAGAAGCCTGGTCCCCAGTGGGGATGCTAAGAAGTGGCCGACCCTTCATGAGGTGGGCTCTCGCCCCCAGAAGGTACTAATGAAGCTCGCAAGAGTAAGCTATAGTACAAAGCAAACACACACCCTTGGGGTCTTCCTTCTGCTCCTCTGCCATGCTGTGCGCCATCGAGGGGAACCCCTGAGCAGATGCTGGTTCAATGATTCTAAATCTCCAAAACCATGAGTTAAGTAAACTGGTTGGCACTGTGCTCACACAGGGTGCTTTGGGCTGACAACTGAGGAGCCCTGCTTACCCCGGAAGTGTCCCACAAAGGCCATCTTAGGGACAGCTGAGCAGAATTGAGAACCATCTGCAGGATCAGGACCAGGAGTGGGATAAACTCTGCTGATAATCACAACAGTTGAAGACAGAGACAGTGGGAATGGCTGCTCCGACAGTGGGAATGGCTGCTCCGGAGTCCCTATCACTGTTATCAAATTAAGCGTTGTTTTGGTGACTTCAATTTGCCATGGGACAAATTTTTAAAAGACCAGATCAGATTGAATGCAGGCCAGGCACCTTGGGAAGTAATGACAAAATGCAGCGGGTTAAACAGGCAGCAGCGTAATCATGTGAGCATTGAGTATACCTGAGGCAAAACTCACAAAAGTCGGTGGAGACAAAGTTACACTCAGAGAATCTCCAAGCAAACCCAGCCCTGAAGTGACTGACAAGCACAAAAACAGTGTGAGAAATATTCATCTATATTAAAGTCTTCCCGCCTTGATGACATCAGAGAATGGCGAGGGACTAAAGGTCAGATGCCCAATATCCAGACGAGAGGAACTTTGCCCAGAATAAGCAAAGGGTCAATATTAGATGTATCTGATAGTATTTAGTCTGTGGAGACCTCTGGTCAGAAGCACAAAGACACAAACCTGCCAATACTCTTTAAATATTACTTTGCAAAAAGAAGGAGGAGGAGAAAGAGAGAAGCAAAATGGAGCTGGATTTGGAGCTTGAACAAGAACATGAAGGAAGACAGAAGTCAGGAAGGGAGCTCTCTAGAAGGGAAGACAGGATGCTGATGGAAGGTTTTTGAGTAACTTAGATGCCCAGACATGTAGAAAAGGATTTACACATCCTTTTCTCAAATCATGGTGAAATAAGTAGATTGATTTTATCAGAGAAGCAAAAGGAAAAAAATGATTCCTTTTAAAGGGAAAGCTGAGGATGCACCGCAGAAAGTCAACAGTGCAAATCACAATGACCAACAACCAAAGACCAGAGAAGCGACTTGGAATGTACTAGAAGGACACATGAGAAAAATCATACAGGAGCAGCAAGAATCCCTAAAGAAATGGAGGTCAGAGGTCACAGGCTTAAAGGAAATAAAAAGAAGGGAGGGTCGGGCAGCCTTTGGAGCAGCTGAAGGAAGGAAGACAAGGTTTGGTGAGGGGGCAGGGGTAGCAGGGGGCAGGGGGCAGGGGGCAGGATGGAGGAAATGCCACCTAGAGGAGCCCACACCAAATACGAGAAAAGAGAGAAGGGCGCCAGAGGCAAGGAGTTCAGCAAGCAACGTTTTCATTCCCTTAGTCCGATTTGAAGCTGCCCTTTGTCTTTGGAGGTTTTTAAAAAGAAAAGGTGAAGCAGGTTCACCTGAGCATTCACCTGCGCGCAAGGGCTGCTTTTCAAATGCACAGTTCTGTTTGCGTTCGGATGACTCAGCACGGAAAGAAAGACCCTCCTCTCAGCCTTTGTGATACAAGAATATATCAGTACAAACTTGGAAAATATAGACTACATAAAAAATATTAAAAAAAAATAAAGTGGAAACAAACTGAGGAAGACATCTGATATCAACCTGAGGCCTACACAAATACACACACATGCAAACACACACACACACATACATACACATAAACATACACACATAAAAACACACGCAAACACACACATGCGTACACATAAACATACATACATAAAAACATTTATACACACATAAACACATGCACAAACACACAAACTAAACACATACACAAACACACACATGAAAACACACACTATAAAAAAATTAAACTAAACAAAACAACAACAAAAAACCCTGTACATTTCAAACTGATTAAAATTGTGGGAAAACTCTCTATTATTTCACTACAACTTTTAAAGAGTTGTGTGCTTTATTGTTTTTGTGTATGTGTGTGTGTGTTAGCAGGACAGTAAAAAGAACATTACAAAATGCTTATTTTTAAAAGAAAATACTTATTACAAGAACAAGGTTTTGTAGTTTTATGCCCTTGGTCTTTTTACAGCGTAATTTATTTTGTCTGGAGACTTTCTGGCACCCCTTGGAATATGCACGGACACCTAGGCAGCTGATGAAGGGCTGAGAACCAAATAGAAGACCCAGGGGACTGAGAAAATGCACACATATTTGAGAGTCTGAGAGCTGAAACCCTGCCTAGGAGTCGGTTTAGTCTGGGACCACGAGCATTTTATGTTTGTGGTGTTTCTCGATGCTTTGTGTGGTAAACAGAGGGTGGCTTTGGGGAGGGATAGGGGATCAGGAGTTGACTTGGCCACTTAGGAACTATCTGTTTGACTTCAGGAAAATGTCTTGCCTTCTCTGAGTTCTTTGCCATGCTATAATACATGAATAGTGCCTGCCCACTTCTGTTATGAATACCTCTTTTTTAATAGATACTTGTGATGGGCCAGGCACTTGGAACACACATGATGCTTTTAGCATCATTTGGTCCTCACAAGTGTCCTGAGAGTCAGGCATGATCCCTGTCACACAAATTAGGAAACCAAGGTAGATGCCATCGGTGTCTGCTCTAGTTTTCTTTCTGTTATTGTGATATATATATATGTGTGTGTGTGTATGTGTGTGTGTGTGTGTATATATATATATATATATTTTTTTTTAAAAAAAACTGACAAGAAGCCGCTTAGGAGAGAAGGGGTTTATTTTAGCTACAGCACGCCACTGTGGGGAACTCACAATGCAGGAGTTAGAGGAGGCTGGTCACATCCCCTTGTGAAAAGTGACTGCCTCCAAAAGACCCTGACAGAATGATTCTCCGCTCTGCCAGGTCCACTGGCCAGCTTTCTCTGCCCTTTGGAGTTATCTAAACGACAGCATCCAGGTCCTCTTTACCCCTGGCCTGTTTGGGGGCTCAACCCATAGAAGCCCTAGGCATAAAAAGAGAGGAAGGGGTACTTAGGCCCCGTATGCCTCCTCGAATGGAATGTAATTTTAGCAGTAGCTGCATCCCCTCGCCTGCTGCAGTCCTGCATCCAACTCCTTCAACTGAAACAAACGAAAAAAACCCCTTGGACTCGCATAAGTTACTAGAGAGATGGGAAGAAACGCTCTCAGCTTATTAACCACCACCACCCCCCGCCCCCGCCCCCAGACACTCAGGTTCAGGGCTCCAGCTTTCCCCAGGGGTGCTGGGAGCTCACCCTTGCCCTGCAGTACCTGCTTACAACTTCTGGCTGTCGTAAGGATCCAAGTGCTCCTCCTGCCCCTGCCCACACCTCCGCACATCACCCCTTCCCTTCTTACAGCCTTCTCTTGAAGGTACCATTTCCTTCCTGCTAAAACCCAGACCTGCCCAGAAGTCCCAGCAACCCGTAAGAGGGCAGAAAACCAAATATTTATAGAGGAGATTCCATTTTCTGGGCCATGTGCTAAGCCGTTTCCAGTCCCGCCCCTCCCTGCAATGCCGTGAGGCGTGAGGCGGTATTCTCCGTTCACCAAGTAAACAACTCGAGGCTGAGAAATGAAATGTGGACCCAGCTCCAGGTCACATAGATTTGCTAGTTCCCCCTCCCTCCCCCTGGCCGCAAAGACCACACTATTTGCTGCCTTAACTGGCCTTTAACACAAACAACCATAGGGACCAGAGCCCTCCAACCTTGCCCCGGGCATGTCAGAAAAAAAGAACCCCCCCCCATGCCTAGGATGAGGGTGTAGCATCTTAGTGGCAAATGGACTTTCCACAAAGGGAAACAGCCTTTCCCTTTTGCTAGAGGAGGCAGGGTTTCACGTGAATGTGTGATGCCTGGCCAGGAGCCAAGAATAAAAGCAGGAAATGGGAGCCCAAGTGGGAGCCCAAGTAAGACAACCGCCCTGGACATGGTGGGGAGGGGCAAGACAAACAGAGGCCATTCAATTTTGCAAAGCATCAGAGAGCCCAGTAGATTAGGGACAGGCCTTTGGGGAGACCCAGAGACCTTAGGGTAAGGGGAGTGGCGGCCTTGGCAGAGAGTAGACTAAGCGCTAGCAGAGCAATTAACGGGTGGGGCAAATGGGCAGGAAACCACAGAATAAGGCAAAACCCAAGAGTGGGCACTTGAAACGTTAAAAGAATAATAATAACAGTGCGTGTACACACACAGACCAGTATTTGTGCTTGGTAGCCGAAACCGTCTGGCCCAGCGACTTCAAATGAGAAACACATGGAGTCAGAGGCAGCTGCCTTGGGTTTAGCAGATGGAGACACAGCACGTCCCCGCGGGCATTTGGGAGAAGGAGGAGTACTCAGAAGAGAGAGAGCTCAGAATTCTAAATGAAGAGATGGGGATGAATGAGTCCAGCGGGCTTCCCCCATCCCCCACCCCACGGCAACCACAAATAAAGTCGAACGTTCTGGTTGGATCCTGAGACCCAGCAGGACAGTGCTAGCCTACAGCTCTGATGCTATAAATTCCTGACAGTTTCCAGCCACTTAACTCCCTGATTCCCACCCCTTTGACACGTTACTCTTCCTAATTCTCCGAACCACTCTGCAAATTAGTCTCCTTGTCCCCTTCCTATAGATGTGGAAACCGAAGCTTATAGAGTTTATTGTAACTTACCCAAGGTCACATAGGTCACTGATGAGGAGCCAAGGAAGGATGTCGACCCGGGTTTGCCTTCCGCCGCAAATCCCAAAATGTGAGCTTTCAGGCGTGGGACGGGAGCAAATGACTCCTATGGAAGAGGTGGCCTTGGACTTCAGCGTGGGTCCAAGGGTGCCTGGAAGGAGAAACGTCGCCGGCTTCTGAATGGAGCTCTCCCATTTCACCAGCACCTTGACCCCTTGAAGCTCTAGAATCCCAGACAACAAGGAAGCGTGTATTTTTTTCCAAGCCCAGCAGCACATTGTCCGGCCATCCATATATTCATTTATTCATTCAACAAACATTTATCAAGCCCCTATTTGCTGCCAAGGACCTGTATACTATGAAACCATTTTCCCGAGGAACAACTAGAAGGTGCCTGGTTTGTGTTCTCTTAGGGCTTGATTTTGTTTTTGTTTTGTTCTGTTTTTCCATCTCAGTGCATTTCCACTTAATTTGCTGCATCGGACCCTCACATGTGCCCCCAAAGCCTCAGCTCAGCTAGCAATCAACATCCTTCTCTCTTGAAAGCATTTGTGATGGCGTAACAGCCCTGTGCTTGCCGAGTGGTCCTCAGTCTCCCTGGCAGCTACGAAGGCCTCTGCTTCAGCAGAAAGGAACAGGAAAGGCTCTTTATGGTCTGTTCTCCAAGCTGAAGAAGGAAACTGAGAGGGAGCTTTGTATAAAGATCTGGAGGGAGAAAACACAAACAAAAACAGATTTGACTGGTTTTTGTAGAACTCTAAGAACCTGGAAAATGGATGCAGAAACCTCTCCTACATGCCCCCACGACCCTCACTCTCCGGCATGGAGAATGTGTGTGCCCCCACGTCCCTCTGGCATCTAAACCAGGTGTGTCCCAACTCTTAACACATGCCAGCCAAGGAAATATTAAAGGAAGAAACTTCTTGAAGAAGCCACTGAAGCTGACCGGCAGGTGCTGACCAGAGCCCAGCAGGTCCAAATGGAACTGAACTCTGAGGACACTAGCTTCAGGAGGAGAGAGTTAGACAATAACACTGGGAAGGGAGAGTCGATTGATGCGGGGTTACTTCCTCTGGGTGTAGGGTTTCACTCTCTGACAAGGACCCTGAGACCAGGGCGAAGGTGCTGTGAAGGTGGAGAAATGATGTCCCAGACTAACACAGGGAACTCCGTCGCTTTATGTAGGGTGGTGGAAAAAGAGACCCATGGGCTAGGGGAAGCGAGCAAGCTAATGTCAATTGTCCTGGTTTGCTTTCTGATGTCGGGAGGAGTCCCATGACCAGAAGCAACCGGGGAGAAAAGGTTAATTCTGGCTTATGGTTTTAGTCCATCAGTGAGGAAAGTGAGGGCAGGAACCCAAGACTGGGGCCTGCGGAACTAGCCTTGTCCCATAGTCACATTGATGAATATCTTGATCACCATTTTAGAAATTTCATCCGGTGGATGGAGATAGAGAGACCCACATTCACATCAGAGCAATGGATTGAGCTCCCAAGGTGCAGGTGAAGAGCAGAAGGTGGGAGAAGATGAGTAAGGAAGTTAGGTCCGTGAGGGGCTGGTCCACCTACTGAGACAGTGTGCCTGAACTAACGGGAGCTCACCAAATCCAGCTGGACTGGGACTGAACGAGCATATGATCAAAACAGACTCTCTGAATGTGGCAGCGAAAGGGGGCAGACGGAGAAGCCATCAACAATGACACCAGGACCTATCTCTTCTGCATGTATTATCTTTTTGAGAACCGAGTCTTTTTGGATGCACACCTTCCTAGGCCGGGAGGGAGGGGGGTGGGCCTTGGACTTCCAACAGGGCAGGGCACCATGCCCTCTTTTAAGGAAGAAGGGAGAGGGAGGAGGAGTGGGGGGTAGCGGGAGGGGACCGGGAGAAGGGGAAGAAATGTAAAAATTTTATTTCTTTAATTATGTTTTTGAATGGAAAAAATAAAAAAAAAAGACTGGGGCCTGGAAGTAGAAGCCAAAGCAGAGGCCGCTGAAGAACACCACTTACAGGCTTGCTCCTCACTGCTCATGTAACTTGCTGCTGTTTAATACAACCTGAGACCACCTGCCCAAGGCTGGCAATGCCCACAGTCAACTAGGCCCTCCCACGCCAATCACTAATCAAGAAAATTACCCACAAATTCGTCTACATGCCAGTCTGATAAAGCTCTTTTCTCAGTTAAGGTTCTATTTTCCTAGATGACTCTGGAATGCATCAAGCTGACAATAATAATAAAAAAAAACAACTTAACAGATACTTGGATATACAATGGCAACCTGAGTGTCCACTTGAGTAGTGGCCTTGGTCTGATGGAAAACCAGAAGGTCTCCCACTTGCTGATGTGAGAAGAAACATACACATGACTGAGCAGATCAGTGGATAGGCCAGGAATGACACAGGAATGCCTTTACAGAGAGGGGCTCATTCTATCAATGAGGACGAGGATTCGGAAACAGTGTGACAAGGTAGTGTGACATGCAGACCAAAAGCAGAACTGGTAAATTTTTTTAATGAGTCACATGATCAGACTGACTACCACTGAGTCTGACCCAAAGGCAGTTATAGAGAAGGCTACAGGAATGCAGAATTCCTAGAGAAAAGATAGATGGACCGCCAACAAGGGTGTTGTTGAGTCTATACAACCCAAACAAACCAATGCGGTAAGGGAGCTGAGGATGACTGTCCCCACCTCTGAGCCTGCTGTCCACCCCGCGTCTCCTACAATGAGCTATGACACTTGGATGCTCTAGTACAAGTATGTGACTGTGGCTCCTCCAACCCTACCTCCCCCCATAGACACTGATGCTCATTTACACTCAGAAGAGGAGAAAAGTCACACGTCTTGGAGAATGACACCAAGTCTGAGTTGACATTAACACTGAAAGACCCCAAATCACTTCATAATACCTTCCCCTCGTAGAAGGTATGAGTCACAGTAGGTCTTCAGCATCCCAAGAGCTACCCAGTAGGCATCTATTCTATCTCTGAATTACACACACACACACACACACACACACACACACACACACACACACACCTTGGTTTTTAGATAAGAGATCTCACGATATACAAAGCCAAATAGAATGGAACCTCTGCTGTTGGTCTAACCTTGAGCATCCCCCGTGAAGACAAGGGCAATCCCTCATGGGTGATGGGTGAGAACACATCACATATTTAATTCTATGCTTTTCCAAATCTGTAATGCTTTCCGTTGAAGGCTGCCAATGAATTCATTCTGTTCCTAACACTTGGGAGAAAAGGAAAAGACTCAAGGGACTGCTCTGCTTGTTTCTGTCACTGGGTAACCAAGTGGTAGCCGAGACGAAGTCTACCTGACATAGTCCAGCTCACAAGTGAGGAAACATTGTAGGATACAAACCTAGCCACCCGGAGGGAGAGAACATGCCGGGTGCATTATCAGGCTCATTGAAAAGCTCAGATAATTGTTTTTGAACCAGAGCACAGCCTAAAAGCCAGCTGTTGTGTAAGCTCTCACAAATACTTATTTTGCATTTTCTGTTTATGTGTGTACTGCTGTGTATGTGGGTGCTTTCGGAACCCAGAGGTGTCAGATCCACCAGAGCTGAAGGGTGGGCAGTTATTGTTAGGAATATTTCTTAAGACGAGTCTCTGCGCTGATGCAAATAATTCCAATCAGACTGAATCAGACCAAATAAAAGATGTCAATATTCCAGTGCTCCCGGGTGGCATTGGAAAAGCATCAAGAGGGAAAGAGAGAGAGAACAGGAGACCATGTGTACATTCGGGGGGGGGCAGTTTAAGTAGCCTGTGGGAGTGGTCTTGACCTTCCCTGGGGAAGGGTCACAATTTGATGGGCTTTCTTGGCTCTCTCTGGGGAGGGGTTACCATTTGGCAGGCTTTCTTGGAGGTAGAGTTTGGACTAAGACAACTCCCAGGGGAGGGCTCTTGAAATGGAGTTTCCTGCCCAGTATTCCAAAGATGGATGCCAGGGCCTGGACCTATAATATTCCAGACTCTTTATATAAAGGGGTGTTATGGAACTGGGGTGATGCTTTTGACCAAACATCCCAGGCTTTTTGGATAAGGGGGTGCCAGCGAGCTGAGGTGAAGCCCCTTGACCAAACATTTTATATTCCTTGGATAAAGGAGCACTGGCTCAAGTCTAGATGCTTCCTGCAGGCATGGTGCGATGTGGGAGAGGGGAGAGCTGGGAGTTGGTGGGCTCACGCTCAGCAAGAGGTGTGACTGGAGTGGCATCTGGTTTACTGTCATCCTGGAGATCTCAGGCAGGTGGTCCCTGAGAGAGATGAGAAGGCAGGTGGCTAGGAGAAAAAAAATGTTATTATTGGCCCTATGAATGGGGCTAGCCATGGGAAGAGTCATTAACTGCCAGAAAGAATGGGACAGAGAAGTGCCCTGGTTGTACAGGTGAGGCTCAGGTGTATAATTGGGACACAATAGCAGATAAAACCAGATTTTTGTTTGTAAGTGTCCTTGATCCAGGAGAGTTGTTTTCAATGGTGAAGTCCCAGGAGCTGGTGCAGGTGTTGGCATTGTCTGGAGAGCTCTTTGTAAGTTGGTCTTGGCCCAGACAGCAGGAGTGACCTGTAAAATATGCTTTAAAATGGGTGAGGTTAAAATACGCTCTGGAGACTGTTAGTCATTACCAGACCAGATTTCTTGATAACACACACAACTTTTTCTAGGAACCTATAGGTATCTTGTTAAAGGAATTGGTAACCCTGAACCTCTGAAGATACACCTGAAACCTGTTAGTCCTGGACTATGAAGCTTGTTAAAGGGGCACACCTCTCTGTATTTTAACAGGAAACTTAACAGATGAAGTAATAAATTACCAGTACCTTAAGTCATCAAATGCCATTAGACAGATCTAAGGGGGATAAATGAGCAGAAACGAGACAGCTTTTTTTAGCTACACAGGCAATCCCAAGTCTCTCCTTAATCCTTGGAGATCACCAGCTTTAGAAGCAGTGCTTGCCGTTAGCTGCTGAGTACAAGAGGTCCAAAGATTTTCCTGTGAGGGGGGAAGATTTAGTCTACCTGTCTTGGCAGGATGAGACCATTGATTCCCCGAGTGGCATCCAGGAAGCTAAAGAGGTGGAAGGCCTCGTTTTCCTGTGTTGGTGGCTTTGCCAAACCAAAGACAAGCCTCAAGGTAAAAGGTCTTTTGTAACCATGCATCTTCTTGGAGGAGTTATAAGATGCTGCAGGAGCTGGTATGTGTCTGTGTTAGAAGCTCTTTTGTTAAATGCCATACTCTCAGATCTGTAAAGGAACTAGAGAATTGGGTACCATTACCTGTTATATTTAAACTAGGCATATAAGATAAATTTAGATATGTATTTTATCCAATTAGTTACAGCTTACCAATGCTAATAAATGTAAGAAGATTAAACGGGATATTTTAGTAAGTCAAAGAATACTCTTACCCAAGATGGCGGTGAGGTCAAATGGAGCTTTTTCATGAGTTTGTATTTTTTCCAGAGCTGCTGTAATTTGGAGTTATAAGTTTTACAGATCTTAAAACGAGCACACATGCACACAGAAACATAAATCAAGCATACTATGAAACCACACCCACCCCACATACTCACACAGACATACTGTGGCCACATTGTTCTAACAGACAGACAAATAAAGCACTTTTAGGAACCTGTGTCAGCTGACCAACTTAAAAATCCCGGTGTAGGCAGGTGGCAGAAGGCAGGGAGGCACAGAGGTGACTGTTAAGGACCAGATTAGCAGATGCTGCAGCTGCGGGGGTGGGGAAGCATGGACGGTGGGGGGGGACAGGACACGGACGACGGGGGATGGGGGGGTGGACGGGGATGGGACGTGGACACGGGACAAGAACAAAAGCACTGAAGAGCTGGGTGGTGTTAGAGTGAAAGGACAGGGGAAACAGATCCCTTTTAAATCCCAGAGTGAGACAAACAGCAAACAGAGAAGCAGGAAAGGGGAGGGGGAAGGAGAGCAGGGGCAGGAGAATGCATCTAGAAACCATGGGCTTTTGGAGCCCTGTTTGTTTTTACGTTAGATGTTAGATAGTCTCAATTTAAAAGTTTTTTGTTGTTGTTATTTTTTTTTTTTTTTTTTTTTTTTTTTTTTTTTTTTAGTAAAAGGCAGCCCAAAGGAATTGGGGGATTCGGCTTTGAATCGCAAGAACCCATTTAAAAGTCTATGTCAAATTAGGACTCAAGCCTGTTGTAATGCGTCCATCAGGACAGGGCTCTTGAGTCAAAAACGGGGGATGGGAGGCATCATGAGAAATGAGTGGAAGACGCCTCTGATCCACTTAGTCCCATCTCCTGGCTCGCCGCTTGGATCGGGCTTTTGGCACGATCGTGACTCTGACCAAAAAGCCCTTATTTTGTCAAAAATCGAAAAAAATAAGGAAGTACAAATGACCCCCCCACATCAGGACCCTAGCAGCAGCACCTACTCCAAAAGGGGAACTCACCAAGATGAAGCCGATCTTAGCCTGACAGAGAGCATGCACGAGAAGGGCGTTTTCCAGCACGTGGCTCTGGCCCATGGGAAAAACAGACCCCTCCCCCCCTCATGGAACCTCCAAATATTAGGAATATTTCTTAAGACAAGCCTCTCTGCTGACGCAAATAATTCCAATCAGACCAAATCAGACCGAGTAAAAGATGCCCATGCTTAATGCAACGCTCCCCGGTGGCACCGGGAAAACATGGTGAGGGGAAGAGAGATAGAAGGGGAGATCACATGTGCATTCTCTGGGGGGCAGTTTAAGTAGCCTGTGGGAGTGGTCTTGACCTTCCCTGGGGAGGGGTTACCATTTGGCAGGCATTCTCAGAGGTAGAGTTTGGACGAAGGCAACTCCCAGGGGAGGGGGCTTGAAATGGAGTTCCTGCCCAGTATTCCAAAGATGGGTGTCAGGCCTGGGATGAGGCCCCCTGACTATAATAGTTATGAGCTGCCCAATCATCACGTGTGCTAGAAGACAAATCTGAGTCCTCTGTAAGAGTACCAAGCCCTCCTAACCACTGATCTGACGCTCCAGCGCCTATGTTCTAATTAATAATTTTCAGAACTGGGCATTGACAGCTACTATATCTACAAAGAAGGTGCAGCCAGAGTTTTGGTTAGGGTTTCTACTGCTGTGATGACACACCATGACCAAAAGCAAGTTGGGGAGGAAAGGGTTTATGCTTCCACATCCATCGTCCACTGAAGTCACTGAAGGAAGTCAGGACAGGAACTCAAACAGGGCAGGAACCTGGAGGCAGGCGCTGGTGCAGAGGCCATGGAGGGGTTCTGCTTACCGGCTTACTCCTCATGGCTTGCTCAGCCTGCTTTCCTATAGCACCCAGGACCACCTGCCTAGGGATGGCACCACCTCCCTCATCAATCACAAGAAAATGCCCTACAGGCTTGCCTACAGCCCGATCAGAGGGAGGTATTTTCTCAATTGAGGCTCCCTCCTCTCAGATGACTCTAGTGTGTGTCAAGTTGACACAGAATTAGCGGACACAGCCAGGCTTGTGATATACCTGGTAGAAGAATCCAGCACCACCTCCGAAGTTTGAAACTGTCCACATACAAACTGACACAGCCCTGTCCCTCCACGGCAACTCTGCAGAACCAGAGTCAGTTTCACAACGAAACAAATGACAGGGAAAACAGCCGTACAGACAGAAACCTGGAGACGCCTTCAACATATCACAAATGCAGACCTCATGTGGATACAGGCTCAGGTTGCTTAAGGAAACAGAGAGACTTTAAACCACTTCTAAGACAGCTAGGAATGTAAACGCTGGCGGGACTATTCGGTGGTATTAGGCAACCATTGCTAATGTAGTTAGGTGTGATCATGGCATCATGCTAATGTGAGAAACAAACAGTTCCAGGTTTTAAAAATACATACCGCTGGGCTGTGATGGCGCACGCCTTTAATCCCAGCACGCGGGAAGCAGAGGTAGGCGGATCTCTGTGAGTTCGAGGCCAGTCTGGTCTACAAGAGCTAATTCCAGGACAGGCTCCAAAACTACAGAGAAACCCCGTCTCCAAAAACAAAATCAAAACAACAAAAAAAACATACCAAAATAGTAACAAATACAATGGTTCAATGTCTGAAATGCTTTAAAATGATATTGGGGGGTGGGGATTAATTGAAATAAATAAGACTTGGTTATTGTTGAAACTCAGAGATGGCTGTGTGTGTGTGTGTGTGTGTGTGTGTGCATACCATATGATTCTGAATATTGCACTTGAAAGTTGCCATAGTGAAAATTTAAAAGCAAGTTCACAAAGGGGGCTTTGGTTTGGATTTGGTTTGGATTGGGGGCGGGGTAGACAGGGTTCTTCTGAGCAAAGCATTTAGACAGGGTGTCAGCAGGTGGTTGGGGCCCCGGGGGCAGGAAGGAAGGGAATGTGGTAGACAGAAAGGCAGGCTCATTGAATGGGACCAGCAAGAGTGTCAGAACCAGGGTTCATTCCAAAAAACAAGGCATGAACACATCAGGAAGGCTGACCACGGTGGACACATAGACACTTGCTACTGAGGCCTGCCAGACCAATTTCCAGACCCCACCCCCTGGCAAGCACAGGGCACTGGATGTACTGCCAAATGCTGGCCAAATTGATTGCAGAAATGGGCAGGACTGAGCCTGCTGGTGAAGGTCCCATCCCTAAGCTCAGCACAGGAGTAGACAGGCAGACCAGACCACCCGAAGTGCCCTTTACCCTTGGGGGGACCAGACAATGTGGGGACTGAGGAAGAGCATCTTAGGAAGGGTCTATGACTGGTGGTTACTATTCTGTTGCTGTGACAGACACCATGACCAAGGCAATGTATAGAAGAGTGTGTTTGGGGCTTACAGTTTCAGAGAGTTAGAATCCATGACCAACATGTTGGGGAGCACGGCAGCATGGCATTGGAGAGCTTTGATCTCGATCCACACGCGTGGTGGGGGCAGATAGATATAATGATATTTTGTTCATGATCTAACAAATAAAGCTTGTCTGAAGATCAGCCACATCACTCAACCATACAGGCCAGGCAGTGGAGGTGCACGCCTTTAATCCCAACAGCCGTACTAGTCAGCCATAGAGGCCGGGTGGTGATGGTGTACGCCTTTAATCCCAACAGCCGTACTAGTCAGCCATAGAGGCAGGGTGGTGGTGGTGCACGCCTTTAATTCCAGCACTAGAGAGGAATATAAAGTGGGATGAGACAGGAACTCGCTCTCTTTCAGTCTGAAGATTTTATAGAGGTAAGAGCTCTCTAGTGGCTGGCTGCTTTGCTTCTCTGATCTTCAGGTTGAACCCCAATATCTATCTCAGGGTTTTTATTTGTGCTACAGATAGGCACTGGGAATGGTGTGGGCTTTTGAAACCTCAAAGCTCACCCCCAGTGACTCAACTTCTCCAACAAGGCTACACCTCCTAATCCTTCCCAAACAGTTCCACCAACTGGGAATCAAATGTTGTCATATATGAGCCTATGGAGGGCATTCATATCCAAACCACCACAATTGCCCATCTTCAGTTCCTGAGCAGAGCTGTCCAGCCCTTCATGGTTGAGATAACGATATTGGAGCCACATGGTTCCCCCCACTCTGGCCACAGGCGACTGAGCTGAGGATCTCATCTAACCCAAGCAGAGAATGGTCCATCAATAGAGACCAAACTCAGTCTACCTCACACAAGTAGTTCATTCACTACTTGAACTAGAAACCCAAACTGAGAGCTGTGACCAGCACCTTCAGTAGATTTGGGGGACCTGTGACCCAGCTAGGCAAGGGGATCCAGCAGAGGCTATATGTATATGTGTGGATCTAGAACTTAAAACATGTATGTACATGTGTCTGGGGTTTGTGGAGGAAGGTATGTATATGTGTGCATGGTATGTGTATGCAGAGTGTATGTTGGTATGTGTGAGTATGTTCTGCGAGTGTGCTTATGTGGAGGTTCAACAGCACATGTGTGAATACGCATGTGGAGGCGAAAGCCATTTTCCTCAATCATTTCTCCATTTTTTTATAGGATCTCTCACTGATCGCAGAGCTCACTGATTCAGGTAGGCTGGGTGGCTGACAATCCCCGGAGATCCCGTCTCTGCCCTCCACAGTGCTGGCCTTACAGGCATGTACTACAAAGACGGGATCTGAACCCAGATCCTTGGGCTTGCACAGCCTTGACCAACCGAGCCATTGTCTCAGACCCCTCAGGAATATAAAAAGAAAGTGTTTCAGGGATGCGGTGATGGCTCCATTGCTGGGACAAGCGTGAGGGCCTGAGTTTTGCTGGACCACGCACAACCTAAGAATCACACACAAGGTTGACCGCTGGCCTCCACACACTCACCCTCCCGTCCACCTACACACCCATGAACATAAACACACGTACAAAGAACGTAACTAAAGGCCGTTGCCAGCAAACTGTCATCAGCAGCAGTGTTAAAGGTCACATGGCTATGGCTATGTTCCTGAGAACAAGGAGAAGCAGTAATAAGGGATAAAGATCAGCACAGGCCCTAAGCCGAGCCACGGAGAGCCACTAACCCAAGGCACGGAGGGTCACTCACCCACCTGATCACACTCACGACCACCCCAAGAATTGGTGGCACAATGGGAACAGAGGGACAATCTGGGTCACTCGCTGAAACTTCAGGACGTGATGGTGAAAACAAACCATCGGCGCCCGTCCGCCTGCCCCTTCACAGTCCCATGAGGCTTCGCTATGCAAATGAAAAGATGGAAACTCAGGAGGGCGGCAAGTCCCAGAGACACGGGAGGATGAGAGGACCAAGCTGAGTGTGCGATCTGTGCCTGCCAAAGCCAGCCCCATTCCTGAGCGTCAGCTGGAAACAAGTCCTTGACTGGAACCAGTTTGAGGCGGCTTCTACCCTTGCTCCTGGGCAGAACAGCAGGAATCACAATGTGTTTCCGTCACCTACACTAAGATTCTGTGTGTCAAACCTCTGCCTGGGTGGCCAGGGAAAACATCTTGAGCTGGGATTGTGTCTCAAATATCGGGTTTCAAATGGGACTCCATTCCATTCCTGCCCCATAGATGGACTCCCTGGAAGGCACCCCTGTTAACCGGAGGAAACAGCCCCTGCACAAAGAAGGCCTTGACAGAGTGTGGTCAACACATGGCCAGAATGAGATGCAGTACAGATTATCCCCTTCTGAGAGAGTTTCACTCCTACCACAAATTACAGAATAAACAGAGACGGGCCAAGACCACTAACAAGTGAAAAACAGGAAAGTCAAAATGCTAAGGACAAAGGAAAGGGAGCTATTTTCATGAGACCAGACCAGAAAACACAGATCTTTCCATCTGCTCTGCCTGATTTTCCACCCATCACCTCCAACCCTCAGTAATTTAAAAAGCCAATTTTAAAAAGCAAAACTATAAACTCTTCCATCTGAGATGGAGTCGTTAAATGGAAGTAAAGCGTGTACCAAAGGCTGCAGGTTGCCAAGCAGCTGGAGCTAAGTGGCGGGCATCCCCAGATTCACCTAGAGAGAAGCCACCAGGCCCACACCTCCATCTGCCCTTCAGATCTACATCTGGGAATCTACAGCAGCCCAGAAACCAGCAGGGACTTAAAAGGCAAGAGAAGGAGAATGGGGCTTTTTAAACAGGGCAAAGGCTGGAGAGATGACTTGGTGGCTCAGAGAGCTTGCTGCTCTTCCAAAGGACCTGGGGTTCCATCCCCAGCACCCACGACCAGTCCCCCAGGGGACCCATCGCCTTCTTCTGGCCTCCAGAGGCACTACACACAACCTGCAGATAGTACACAAAACATACACGCAGGTAAAATACCTATACTCAAAATAATAAAAAATAGTGTTTTAAAATAGGGCAATAGGTGACCTCAGCGAAGCCATGGTGATGGAGTTTGCAGAGGGAAGCTGTCCCGTCAGCAGCGCATGGCTCTGGGGCCTTCTCTGGACAGTGGAGCTCTGCAGCTAGGGACTCCCAGCAAGTTCCTCAACCTCTCAGCTCCTTCTGTGCGGTTACAGTGCTAACAATAGAGCCTGCATCGGAGCTGCCATAAAGACCCTCAGGTCTATATCACATAGCAAACATCATGTCCTACTTGTTTTGGGATTAGTGTGAGAAAGTTTGTCTAGAAAAGTAGGGAAACCAAAGTTGTCCCCCATACTTAAGCAACCTATATGACTCTGGATTCTGTTGAAGCCTAGAACTATGCAAGCATCCTCCAGTTTTCCAGATCCAGAACGCGGAGATGGCTGTGGGGAAGACGTGAGCCTCCTGCTGTGATTCCTGGAGACCCAAGCAGAGCAAACACCCAAAGCAAGAATGGGAAATGGGAGGAAAAAGGAAGTGAAATTAGGAGAGAGGGCAGGCGTTGAAGACTCTCTCAGTGTCAGAGACAGGGCTGAGAGTGGTGCACATACATGTACATGCACACACTCACACATGCATACATACATGTACACATACAGATCCTCACACACACGCATACACACATACACATCCTCACACACACATACATACAGGTACATACATATGCACACACATACACATACACACACTAACACAAAACACACGCACATGCCCACATATACACACATGCACACAGGTACATGCACACGTACACACAATGTGCCTGCATGCATGCACACACACACAGACACATACACACAAATACATACATATGCACTATGACTTCATCCTCTCCATGACTGCACAATAAACAGGTACCACTAACATCCTCATTTAACAGACAAAGAGCCTGAGATTTCCAGGCATCCTGTGACCCAAGCCAGATCTCAGCGCAAAAAAAAAGGAGGAACTAGGATGCCGACCCAAGGGGCCTCTATGACCACATTGTACTGTCACGTGACCACACACAGTTGTGTTTGTCCTCTAGCCCCCAGTGGTGATGGATCATCTTCACGATCAAGCTGACTGCATTCAGAATTACCTAGGAGTCTTACCACAGGGTGAGGGTTCCCAGAAAGGTTTGACTGAGAAGAAAGCACCCACTCTGAGTGTGGCCAGCACCATCCAGTGGGCGGGAATCTCAGGATGCATCCCCCTCTGCTTCCTGGTAGCAGACAGACGTGACCACGCATCTCTTCACACATGCCTTCACCACCGTGGACTGCATCCCCTCAAACCACGAGCCAAAATAAACCCTCATTTCCTTAAGTGGCTTTTGTTGGGTACTTAGTCCCAGCCATGAGAAACATAATTAATAGACTCGGCTGATTTATGTGCAGAATGGGGCTTGTACTGAAGCCTTTTCCAGCACTCAGCTCACGGTGCTGTTTTAGGATGTCTTTTGGCATAAATGCCCAGCTTGTTTCCCAGACCAAATAAGGTTGTTTCGTAGCCTGATTACAGGTGAAGCCAGCACAACACAGGTGTATCCCATCCACAGGATGTTCTATGGCTATCCCACAGGTGAGGGAACCAGAGTTCCCCTGGAAGGTCAAGGCTGATTGCTGGCACACTGTGTCCATCCTCTAACACTGAGCTCGTCCTGCAAAACTGTGAAAGGAATGCAGAAATGGTGAGAAAGATGTGGGTTTTCACAACCCAAGTGTCCGCCAGCCTGCAGCCCTGAGAACCTGGAGCTTGCAGAGCCTGGGCTCCCGGCTTTGAGCCACAAGAGAGTTACAGGAAACAAGGTGCTTTGGTTGAAGAAAGGGATAAAAGACTTCAGTTCCCTGGTGATGCTGTCTACTCATGTTTAAGTGAATGAGCTCAGACATTCTCCACCTCCAGTGGTGGGCTCAGTACCTTGGTCTCCCTCCATTACATACATGGGGGCAGGGGAAGTTCAGAGAAGCCAGTCAACATTCCGAAGGACACACGGTGAGCAAGGAGGAGCAGCATGCTTGCGTGACCTCTTTCTGATGGGCATTTCCTGCCTCTAAAAGGTTTCCAAAATCACTAGAGAAAACTCAATAGGGCATAGATCCAAGGAAGCCCTCAACCCTGGTGCTGCATGCCCCAAAGGACAGAAGAGAACACGCTGGCTGCATGGGATAATGCATGTCAAGGTGTAGGCAGCACTCTCCGGGGGTGGTCAACACATGCAGCATGCAGGGCCCTCAGATGGAAGCAACACCAGGTTATTGTAAATTGTAATGAGGATGCTGGAGCATGGAAGCCATGATACAGACCCCCATTAGTAGGTAGTATAATAGATACCATTCAGGGCCTGTGAATTTGGGCCAAAACAAAATAATTGAGGAGCACAACCTTGTCAGAGGCCATGGAAATATACAGCATGTGGCAACTGATAATTCAGATGTCAACCCACCAGAGGAGTGACTCTGATGAACGTTAATCCCTGTCCAGGCAAGTCTTGCAGGACCATCGACTCTGGAAACTGTTGCTCACTTTTGCTAAAGCAACTTGGTGTCTCTGCAATCCCTGCATTGTGTGTGTAATCTCGTGTGATGTGTATATGTAGTCTCATGATTGCATCTCAATCTTACGGGCACATTTATCTGTGGGTAGCCAGGAAGATGACTTTTCATCCATCCATATAGTTTTGATATATGGAATGTAGAATGCATGCTGAGATACGCTTCAGAACTGGATCTATTTGTCCCACAAGGACTGTGGATGCTGAAAAGCCTGCCTTGTTCTTTTGCTCAGAGTACTTCCCATCTTTACCTCAGAGCAAGTTCAAAAGAGACTAAAGGATTTTTGCAAACAGATCATAAGTTTGGAACTTTGCAGATAAACTCAAAGTCACAGATGTCCAACCTAGGTTGCTCTACAAAACACCCCAAGAAAAGCATGCCAATTCTGTGCTTACCAAGTCTGTTAAGGAAAGACCTGTGTCTCAAAGCTTATCTCACTGGGCACTGTACCCCTGCTCTCTGGTCAAGGTCTTAGTCCTATAACCTTGGACACTTGTGTTGCCGTGGTAAATAGCTCAGCTCCTATGGTTTGCTCTAGGGATGTGCTTTTGACCAACAAGAGGTAACTCTTGCAGTTTCTTTATAACTTTAAGGCTCCCAGGAGAAAGAATTTTTAGAATAGAAGAAGAAGCTAGGAGGAATTAGACAGGAGAATTAAAATGGAGGCAGAAGAAGAGAGACTGATTCGGAAAAGCATGTGAGAAAGAATTTGTTCATCTGCCCTCAGATAGCCAGGAAAGTCCCTTTTGGCTTATTGTAGCTTCCAATCTGAATCCTGAAGAGGACCTTGGGGCCAGACTCCAAAGGATCTCATTACAATGTAGGGAGTAAAATGACCTTAAAAGAATAGAAAAAAACCTAATCGTACTGTTTAGAGCCAACTTGTGAGACTAGATAGAAAAGAATGTTCAAAGAGGTACAACAAATACCTCTATTTAGGAAAGAGACTGAACTATCAATATAAAGAAAAAGATAGACGACATTACTCCACCTACTGTTTGGCTGTGGGTCTCTGCATATGCTCCCATCAGTTGCTGGATGAAACCCTGTAGTTGGGCTTTTATTAACTCTTTACTCTTTGAGGGACCCACCACCTAGCTCCCAAGTAAACACACAACCGTATTGTTACTTATAAATGCCCAGCCTTAGCTTACTTGTTTCTAGTCAGCTTTTCTTTTTTTATTAAATATTTTTATTACTTTATAAATAGTACCAATCAAAATTTCCACTTCCTCCCCTCCTCCCACTTCTCTCCTGCTCTCCCCTCCCTTCCCTCTCCCCCTCCCCCTCCAGTCCTAAGAGAGGGCAGGGTACCCTGCCCTGTGGGAAGTCCAAGGCCCTCCCCCCTCCATCCAGGTCAAGGAGGGTGTGCACCCAAATAGAATAGGATCCCAAAAAGCCAGTACATGCAGTAGAGACAAATCCCAGTGTCATTATCATTGGCTTCTCAGTCTGCCCCAATTGTCAACCACATTCAGAGGGTCCAGCTGGATCCCATGCTCGTTTGGTCCCAGTCCAGCTGGATTTGGTGAGCTCCCATTAGCTCAGGCACACTGTCTCAGTGGGTGGACCAACCCCTCATGGTCCTGACTTCCTTGCTCATATTCTCCCTCCTTCCGCTCTTCAACTGGACCTTGGGAGCTCAGTCCAGTGCTCTGATGTGGGTCTCTGTCTCTGTCTCCATCCGTCACCGGATGAAGGTTCTATGGTGATATTCAAGATAGTCATCAGTCTGACTATGGGACAAGGCCAGTTCAGGCACCCTCTCCTCCACTGCCCAGGGTCCTAGCTGGGGACATTCCTGTGGACACCTGGGATCCCCTCTAGAGCCAAGCCTCTTGCTGACCCCAAAATAGCTCTCCTAATTAAGATATCTTCTTCCCTGCTCCCATATCTGTCCTTCCTCCATCTCAACCGTCCCACTCCCCCAAGCTCTCCCCAACCCTCCCCTTTTCCCTTCTCTCTCCCTCTTTCCCCTTCCCCCCACCCACCCCTACCTCTATGCTCCCAACTTTTTCCTGGCGATCTTGTTTGCTTCCAATTTCCAGGAGGATCTATATATGTTTTTCTTTGGGTTCACCTTAGTACTTAGCTTCTCTAGGATCACGAACTATAGGCTCAATGTCTTTTGTTTATGGCTAGAATCCACTAATGAGTGAGTACATACCAGATTCATATTTTTGGGTCTGGGTTATCTCACTCGGGATAGTGTTTTCTATTTCCATCCAAGTTCTGGCTATTATAAATAATGCTGCTATGAACATAGTTGAACAAATGCTTTTGTAGTATGTATGATTGTGCATCTCTTGGGTATATTCCCAAGAGTGGTATTGCTGGATCCTGAGCTAGGGTGCCTCCCAATTTTCTGAGAAACCACCACACTGATTTCCAAAGTGTTTGCACAAGTTTGCATCCCCATCAGCAATGGATGACTGTTCCCCTTACTCCACATCCTCTCCAGCATAGGCTATCATTGGTGTTTTTTATTTTTGCCATTCTGACAGGTGTAAGATGGTACCTCAAAGTTGTTTTGATTTGCATTTCCCTGATAGCTAAGGAAGTTGAACATGTCCTTAAGTATCTTTTGGCCATTTGAAATTTTTCTGTTGAGAATTCTCTGTTCAGTTCAGTGCCCCATTTTTTAATTGGGTATTTAGAATTTTAATGTCGTTTATTGAGTTCTTTATATATTTTGGAGATCAGACCTTTGTCTGATGTTGGGTTGGTGAAGATCTTCTCCCATTCAGTAGGATGCCTTTTTGTCTTAATAACTGTATCATTTGCTTTCCAGAAGCTTCTCAGTTTCAGGAGGTCCCATTTATTCATTGTTGCTCTTATTGTCTGTGCTAGTGGGGTTATATGTAGGAAGTGGTCGCCTATGCCCATGTATTGCAGGCTACTTCCCACTTTCTCTTCTATCAGATTCAGTGTGGTCAGATTTATATTGAGGTCTTTAATCCATTTGGACTTGAGTTTTGTGCATGGTGATAGATATGGATCTATTTTCATTCTTCTACAGGTTGACATCCAGTTATGCCAGCACCATTTGTTAAAGATGCTTTCTTTTGTCCATTGTATAATTTTAGCTTCTTTGTCAAAAATCAGGTGTGCACAGGTTTGTGGATTAATATCTGGGTCTTCAATTCGATTCCATTGGTCAATGTCTCTGTTTTTATGCCAATACCAAGCTGTTTTCATTACTGTAGCTCTGTAATAGAGTTTGAAGTCCTGGATGGTAATGCCTCTGGAAGTTCCTTTATTGTATAGGATTGTTTTGGCTATCCTGGGCTTTTTGTTTTTCCATATAAAGTTGATTATTGTTCTCTCAAGGTCTGTGAAGAATTTTGTTGGGATTTTGATGGGGATTGCATTGAATCTATTGATTGCCTTTCGTAGAATTGTCGTTTTTACTATGTTGATCCTACCAATCCAAGAGCATGGGAGATCCTTCCATTTTCTGGTATCCTCTTCAGTTTCCTTCTTCAAAGACTTAAAGTTCTTGTCAAATAGCTCTTTCACTTCCTTGGTTAGTGTTACCCCAAGATACTTCATGCTATTTGTGGCTATCATGAAAGGTGATGTCTCTCTGATTTCCCTCTCCACTTCTTTATCCTTTGTGTATGTATAGGAGGGCTACTGATTTTTTTTTGAGTTGATCTTGTAGCCTGCCACATCACTGAAGGTATTTATCAGCTGTAGGAGTTCTTAGGTAGAGTTTTGGGGGTCACTTATGTACACTATCGTATCATCTGCAAATAACGAAAGTTTGACTTCTTCCTTTCCAATTCAAATCCCCTTGATCTCCTTATGTTGTCTTATTGCTATTGCTAGAACTTCAAGCACTATGTTGAAGAGATATGCAGAGAGTGGACAGCCTTGTCTTGTTCCTGATTTTAGTGGAATTGCTTTGAGTTTGTCTCCATTTAATTGGATGTTAGCTGTCGGCTTGTTGTTTATTGCTTTTATTATATTTAGATATGATCCTTGTATCCCTAATCTCTCCAAGACCTTTATCATAAAGGAGTGTTGAATTTTGTCAAATGCTTTTTCAGCATCTAATGAAATGATCATATGTTTTTTTTCTTTCAGTTTATTTATATGATGGATTACATTGATAGATTTTCATATGTTGAACCAGCCTTACATCTCTGGGATGAAGCCTACTTGATCATAAAGGATGATTTTTTTGATGTGTTCTTGGATTCGGTTTGCCAGTATTTTATTGAGAATTTTTGCATTGATGCTCATGAGTGAGATTGGTCTGTAATTCTCTTTCTTGGTTGAGTCTTTGTGTGGTATTGGTATTAGGGTAACTGTAGCTTCATAAAAAGAGTTTGGCAATGACTCTTCTGTTTCTATTATGGAACACATTAAGTAGTATAGGTATTAGCTCTTCTTGGAAGTTCTGGTAGAATTCTGCACTAAAACCATCTGGCCCTGGGCTTTTTTGGTTGGGAGGTTTTTGATGACAGCTTCTATTTCCTCATGACTTATAGGTCTATTTAAATTGTTCACCTGGTCTTGACTTAATTTTGGTATATGGTATTTATCTAAAAAAAATGTTCATTTATTTTACATTTTCCAATTTTGTGGTGTACAGGCTTTTGTAGTAAGACCTAATGATTCTCTGAATTTCCTCAGCACCTGTTGTTCTGTCCCCCTTTTCATTTTTGATCTTGTTAATTTGAGTGTTCTCTCTCTGCCTTTTGATTAGTTTGGATAGGGGTTTGTCAATCTTGTTGATTTTCTCAAAGAACCAGCTCTTTGTTTCCTGATTCTTTGGATTGTTTTCTGTGTTTTTTTTTTTTTATTTCGGCCATCAGTTTGATTATTTCCAGTCTTCTACTCCTCCTGGGTGAGTCTGCTTCTTTTTTTTCTAGAGCTTTCAGGTGTGCTGTTAATTCTCTAATGTGAGCTTTCTCCGTTTTCTTTATGGGGGCACTTAGTGCTATGAATTTTCCTCTTAGCACTGCTTTCATAGTGTCCCATAGGTTTGGGTATGTTGTGTCTTCATTTTCATTGAATTCAAGGAAGACTTTAATTTCTTTCTTTTTTTCTTCCTTGACCCAGGGGTGTTTCAGTAGTTGACTGTTCTGTTTCCATGAGTTTGTAGGCTTTCTGGGGGTGGAATTGTTGTTAAATTCTAACCTTACTCCATGGTGATCTGTTACTCCACTTTTTTTGTATCTGTGGATGTTTGCTTTGTTACCGAGTATGTGATCAATTTTTGAGAAGGTTCCATGTGGTGCTGAGAAGAAGGTATATTCTTTCCTGTTTGGGTGGAATGTTCTATAGATGTCTGTTAAGTCCATTTGATTCATTACATCTGTTAGTTCTCGTATTTCTCTGTTAAGTTTCTGTCTAGTTGACCTGTCCATTGGTGAGAGAGGAGTGTTGAAATCTCCTACTATTAGTGTGTGGGTTTGATTGTGATTTGAGTTCTAGTAATGTTTCTTTTACATATGTGGGTGCTTTTATATTAGGGGCATAGATATTCAAGATTGAGACTTCATCTTGATGAATTGTTTCTGTTATGAGTATAAAGTGTCCTTCTCCATCTCTTCTGATTGATTTTAGTTTGAAATCAATTTTGTTAGATATTAGGATAGCCACACTGGCTTGTTTCTTAGATCTGTTTGATTGGAAAACTTTTTCCCAAACCTTTACTCTGAAGTAGTGGCTGTCTTTCAGGTTGAGGTGTGTTTCTTGTAAACAGCAGAATGTTGGATCCTGTTTTTGTATCCATTTCTCTTAACCTGTTCCTTTTTATAGGTGAATTGAGTCCATTGATATTAAGCCATATTAATGACCAGTGGTTGTTAACTCTGGTTATTTTTTGGTGGTAGTGTTTGTGTGTTTCCCTTCTTTGAATTGTGTTGGTGGAGGGTTGTCAGATGTCTGTGCTATTGTGGGTGTTGTTGGCTTCCTTGGGTTGAGGTTCTCCTTCTAGTACTTTTTATAAGGCTGGGTTTGTGGATACGTATTGGTTGGTCACTCCCATAAGTTCTGCACCATCATTACCCCAGCACATCTGCAGGCAGGGACATTGTAAGTTTAAGGTTTCTTGACTGGGTTGATATTCCAGTCCCACCGCGGGGAGCCTTGCCTCGTTATAAGAGGTGGCCGGTTCAGGTTCCATATTCCCCATTACTAGGAGACTTCATTTGATCATCCTCATGGATTCCAGAGAGCTTCTACTACACTAGGTTTCTATAGCACCTTTCAAATGCCCCCAGTTCCAGTCATCTTTCCAAGTATTCATTCTCTCTCTCTCTCTCTCTCAAGTTTGCACTCCCATCAGCAGTGGATGAGTTCTCCCCTTGCTCCACATCCTCTCCAGCATAAGTTGTCATTTGTGTTTTTGATCTTAGCCATTCTGATAAGTGTGAAAGTGTAAGATGGAATCAGAGTTGTTTTGATTTCCATTTCCCTGATGACTAAGGATGTTGAACATTTAAGTGCTTCTCCGTCATTTGAGATTCCTCTGTTGAAAATTCTCTATTTAGATCTGTATCCCATTTTTAATTGGATTATTTGGTTTTTCAATGTCTAATTTCTTGAGTTCTTTATATTTTTGTATATTAGCCTTCTGCCAGATGTGGAGTTGGTGAAAATCTTTCCCCATTCTGTAGGCTGTCATTTTGCACTATTGACTGTGTCCTTTACCTTACAGAAGCATCTTAGTTTCATGAGGCCCCGTTTATTGATTGCTGTTCTTAGTGCCTGAGCTATCAGTGTTCTGTTCAGGAAGTTGTCTCCTGTGCCAATGAGTTCAAGGCTATTTTTCCATTTTCTCTTCTATTAGGTTCAGTGTAGCTGGTTTTATGTTGAAATCTTTACTCCACTCAGACTTGAGTTTTTATGGGGGGGTGATAAATATGGATCATTTTGCATTCTTCTACATGCCAACATCCAGTTAGACCAGCACCATTTGTAGAAGATGCTTTATTTATTCTACTGTGTATTTCTGGCTTCTTTATCAAAAAAAATCAGGTGTCCCTAGGTGTATGGATTTATGTCTGGGTCTTCAATTTGATTTTATTGGTTGACTTGTATCTTTTATGTCAATACAATATGGTTTTTATTACTATAGTTCCATAGTACAGCTGGAAATCAGGATTGGTGATACTCTGGAAGCCTTTTATTATATAGGTTGTATTGACTGATATGGTGTATTTTACTGATTATTTTAGCTATCCTGGGTTTTTGTTTTTCCATATGAAGTTGAGAATTATCCTTCCAAGGTCTGTAAAGAATTATGCCAGAATTTTGATGGTGAATGCATTGAATCTGTAGATTGCTTTTAATAGGGTGGCCATTTTTACTGTGTTGATCCCACTGACCCGTGAGCATGGGAGGAGCTTTCCATCTTCTGGTGGCTTCCATTTCCTTTTTCAAAGACTTGAAGTTCTTTTCATACAAGTCTTCCACTTGCTTGGTTAGAATTACCCCCCCCCAAGATATATTATCTGAGGTTATTGTGAAGGCTGCTGTTTCCCTGATTTCTTTCTCAATCCATCTACCACTTGTGTATAGTAGGGCTATCACATTTTTTTAGTTAATCTTGTATCAAGTCATTTTAATAAAGGTGTTTATCAGCTGTAGAAGTTCTCTGGTAGAATTTTTGGGGTCACTTATATATGCTATCATATCTGATACTCCTTGATTTCCTTCAGTTATCATATCTATCCAGCGAGAACTTTAATTACTATATTGAATTTCTGTACTATATACAGAAAGAGAAAGTGGACAGCCTTGCCAGGTGGTGGTGGCGCACGCCTTTAATCCCAGCATTCGGGAGGCAGAGGCAGGCAGATCTCTGTGAGTTCGAGGCCAGCCTGGTCTACAGAGCGAGTTCCAGGACAGGTTCCAAAGCTACACAGAGAAATCCTGTCTCGAAAAACCAGAGGGGAGGAAGAGAGAAAGAGAGAGAGAGAGAGAGAGAGAGAGAGAGAGAGAGACAGACAGACAGAGAGAGAGAGACAGAGAGAGACAGAGAGAGAGAGAGACAGAGAGAGAGAGAGAATGAGAGAACAGCCTTGTCTTGTTCCTGATTTTACTACAATTGCTTTGAGTTTTTTTACATTTAATTTGATGTTCGCTATTGACTTGCTCTAAATTGCCTTAATTATGTTTAGGTATATCCTTTGTATCCCTTATCTCTCCAAGACTTTTATCATGAGGGGGTGTTGGATTTTTGTTTGGATTTTGCTGAAAAGGCTTTTTCAGCATCCTGTGGGTTTTTTTTTTCTTTAAGTTTGTTTATATGGTGGATTGCATTTAATGATTTCCATATATTGAACTATCCCCGCATCTCTGGTATGAAGCCCTCTTGATCATGGCAGGCAGATCCCTGAGTTTGGGGTCATCCTGGTCTACAGAGTGAGTTCCAGGACAACCAGGGATGTTACACAGCAAAATTCTGTGTCAAAACAAACAAACAAATTTAAAATAACAGAACTGTGTTATTTTCAGGCTAGAGGCTAAAAGTCCCAAATTTAGGCACTGGCAGGGCTGCTCACCCCAAAGAAGCAAGGCTCCTCCTTGCCCCCTTGGCCTCCCTTGGCCTGCACGACTTTATACCAGTCTCTGCTCTGTCTCTGCAGTGTCTTTCCTGTGTATCTGGTTTCTTTTCCTGAAAGAATACTGCACATCAGATCAGACACAGATGCCCTGGTCCATTATAACCTCATTTCCCCTGGTTACAGCTGCAAAGTTTCCAAATCAGGACACATTGCAAGGTTCTATGTAAAAAATGAACAGGAGCTGTTCACCTCAGTAAGACAAAGATGGTTCTTGCCCAAGTATGTGACCTAGAACTCACCATTTTCCTGTTTCCACATCCAGAAATTTGAACTATAGTTATGCACTACTCCGACAGGCTCCAGGATGTCAGCTATAGGCATGCACTTCTGCAACAGGCTCCAGGATGTTGGCTATAGGCATGCACTACTGTGACAGGCTCCAGGATGTTGTCTATAGGCATGCACTACTGCAGCAGGCTCCAGGATGTTGGCTATAGGCATGCACTACTCCAACAAGCTTAAACACTTTTTTCTTAAAAATAAATATTTTGGGACAGGGATGTAGGGTGAGTCAAGTTGGCTCAGCCAAGCCTGACCATCCAAACTGAATCCCAGGATTTGTGGGATAAAGGAGAAAAACGATTCCAGCAAATTGTTCTTAGATCTCTACGCTCATGCCTATCACATATACACACGTACGCTAAGACAGAAAGGAATAATAAGTTTTTCAGTGTTTTTTTTTTATCCTCCCCCATCCAATTCTGCATCTCATCTCTACACTGGTTCCCACTGGGACAGAGATAAAAAGCAGTCATGGATCTCCTCAAACTGCCACAGCCGCCCTCAGCATAACCCATGGCAACCTCACGTATGCCTAAGGTCACTTCCTGCCTCCGGTCTTCCTTCTCTCATTTCTTCTCTTCCTTCGTGGTTTTAGCCATCCCTTTGCTAGGTAGAGATCTGGCAAATGCTTCCAAGCTGTGACAGAAAAGGCCTTGGAACTATGCAAACCCAACCTTGCTCCCTGCCAGGCTCTCCGGGCCAACCCGGTGGAGCCGCTGCGGAAAGGCGGGTGTAGGATAGGCCGTGGGGGTGGGGTGGTAGTCGAGATAACAGCTCTCCTGTCTATTAGCCCCTCCCTCAGAGAAACAGAATAGCAAAACATTACAGAGAGCACCCAACACCTAGTGAAGGGGACATTTCTTGGTGACATAAATGGCTCTGTAAAAGCAGAATTGTGCTGTGGATCCGGAAATGGCCCCCGACAGTCCCGCGTTAAAGACTGGGTCCAAATCCAGCGGTGTTACAGGGGTGCCATGGACTCTTCAAGAGGTGAGGTCTAGTGGGAGAATTTAGCCCGTTGGGAGCACGCCAGCAAAGTATCTGATAGCAGCCCAATCACTCCTCTTTTCTCCTTCCATTCAGGGGGCCTGCCATGTGACCTGGGCTCCACCAATCAGATGCAGGCATTCTAATGGACCAACGTGATAAGAGGGGGTGAAGCGGGTTGTGTAGGTGGCTCAAGTGGACAGCTGTGGCCAAACCTCAGATGTTCAATTGCATCTTCCCTGAAGTGGAGTCAAGACTGGCTGTCAAGACCAAAGCCACAGGAACGACCCAAAATCAAACCCACGATGAGTCCAAGGCACTTCTGGAAGCTCCTCTCCCACGCTCCCTCCATAACACTATCCACCATGTATCATGGGACCTTCCCCAGAGCACAGCAGACACCAGAGCCGTGATCTTGAGCCTCCAAAACGATGAATGAAACCAACTTCTTTCCGTAAAAAGAACACAGCTTCATGAATTTTGTTATTACAACGCTAAATGGACAAACGCAGGAACACCCTCTCTTCTCTCTTCACCCAGGATATCCCCAGACGCCCACACATCACCCCTAGGGAAAGGAGGAGCCGTGGCCCAGCCGAATGTTAAACATGGCAGTGACCCAGAGGCAGAAGGATCCCTGTCCTCCACGCCATGTCTGTGACAGGCTCAACCCTGCAGTGTTATTGATGCAATGATGTCATTGGGCACTTACTCGACAGCAGGCCTTTTAATTACCGTCCACATAGTAAGCCATCTCACCCTCGAGCTGTCCATGGGCCTTTGTTTTCCACTCTTGTAGGATATAAAGAGCCGTTCCTCTAGAGCAGCTGGTCTCAGCCTGTGGGTCGAGACCCCTTTGGGAGCCTCAACCATCCCTTTCACGGGGGTGGCATATCAGATATCCTGCGTATCATGTATTTACATGACGATTCATAAAAATAGCAAAATTACAGTTATGAAATGGCAACGAAAATAATTTTATGGTTGGGGGTCACCGCAACACGAGGAACTGTATTTAAGGGTTGCAGCATTAGGAAGGCTGAGAACCACTGCCGTGGGAATCCAGTGAGTGGATACTGGCAAGTAATAAACATTTCATACATAGACTGTTAAGCATTTTACTATAAATACTATGTCCCGTAAAAACAAAGACAGAGGAAAGCTAAATAAATTGCCCAACATTCAGAGCTAGTGACCAACAACTGGAATGGAAACGAGGCACCATCCCATCAAAGTACAGAGAAAAATAAACTGTTATTAGATGCTATGCCCACCAGGGGGCAGAAGATGCACGCATTAGAAAGGCGGACTACCGCCCACTGATTTTTTTTTTTTTCATTTTTATTTTTTTCTTGTCTGTTTTAAACGCTAAAACCTGAAAGTTTTGCCTAACCTGGTGGTCCATGTCTGTAATCACAACATGTGAGAGGTGGAGGCGGAAAGACGCGGTTATCCTCCACTACACAGTGAGTTTGAGGCCAACCTGGGCTATATGAGACCCTGTCTTTAAAACAGAAATCAGAAGCCTCAAAGTTTAACGGTAGATGTTATGCCACTCGTTAAAAAAGTTGGCTCGACGGTTTTTTCTATTACTGTAAAGAGTAGACACTTGCTGTGACTATCCACTATGACTACATCTGTCCATGTCTCGAGAGTTGTCCCACAGTGAAATGCCGCTTCACTAGGTGAGCCCTATCTGTGCTGAGTCCACAGAGTGCAGAAATGACATTCACTAAGGGATGAGAGACAAGGACCCTCCCCACATCCTAATTCTTGGCTCCAGACACGCCTCCCACTGCCTAATTCTTGGCTGAATAGCTATTCTGTGGTCCAGGTACAAGATGGTGCCCTTGTGGTCTGCAGCATCAGAGAGGGAAAGACAGGGGAGGGCTCAGAAAACTCTTGGAATAAAGACACACAGCTGAGCTTGCGGAGCACATGGTGAGTGCTCTCTTGGGATCACCACGCAGTTGCTGACGGTGTGCAGGGCTGACACATTCCAGGAGATGACAATGCCACTCCAGTCTTAGGAGATGCAGAGGGGCTCAGCACCTGCTGGACAAAAAGGGACACGTGTCCCAAGAAGAGAGAGCTGTTCTGGACCCCGGGGTGGAGTCCTGTAGCGAAGGACTCTACAGTGTGGACTGCCCAGTGTCTTTGGAAAGTAAGAACGGGAGGAAGAGAGACAGCCTTGTCCCCTTCAAGTCTGAGAATAAGCATTTGAACTACGAGCCCGTGGGGGAGACTTCAGATCCAAACCTATAAAGGGTGGGGTCTGCCTGGTGGGAACAGGTCACTGGGGAGGTCTTAGAGGTCATGCAGCTGCTGGTCCAGGCCCCCATCTGTCTCACTGCAACAAGAAGTCTTTGTTGCCTGTTCTCTCCTCCCCAAACTCCCCCACTCCTTCCCCAGTATGAAGGAATGAAATCCCCCCAAAATTGTGAGTCAAAATTAATCTTTTATCTTGGGATGGTTAGTTTTTTATTTATTTTTATTTTATATGCACTGGTGTTTTGCCATGGATGTCAAGTGCCCTGGAACTGGAGTTACAGACAGCTGTGAACACCATGTGGTTGCTGGGAATTGAACCCAGGTCCTCTGGAAGAGCAGCCAGTGCTCTTAACCACTGAGCCCTGGGATGGTTACTTGTTAACCTAGAATCACCCATGGAAAAGTCTTAATTGAAGAATTGTTCCTATCAGGTGGGTGGTAGACTTGTCTATAGGGGAGGTGTGTCTGGTTAACTGGTGTGAGAACACCCATCCCACCGTGGTAGCACCATTCCCGCACAGGGGCCCTGGATTGAGGAGAAAGCAATCAAGCAGGTATGCATGCATTTACTCCTCTCTGCCCTTGACAACGGTGACCAGGCTCCTGACTCACTTCTCTGCTATGATGAGCTGTCACCTGACGGTGTAAGCCCCTCCTCCCCTCAGTTGCTTTCTGTCAGGGCATCTTACAAAGCAACAGGTTAAACTAGAGAACCTCCCTTGAGGGGTTTCTGTTTGGACACAGTGACCCCAAAGTGACCGAAAGATGAGTAAGGGAAGCTCTTGCCTGTGGACCCCCAGCTCGTCAGAGTGACGGGCAAGGCACAGTCATTGGGAGCAGACATCCTCATGACACAACAGTGACCATGCGATCGCACTGGCAGCCACAGGATGGAGGAGGGACATGCTGTTGACTAGGGGGAGTTATGTCATCATTACTACTTCCAGCCTTTGTATTTTAATGTGAATGAGCCCTCCCACACTCTCCCACAGCAGTATATGCATGATCTCTTAGGTTTTCTCTTCCATTCCTCCGGTTCTATAGGCCCGAATGGCAACCATGGCTTGTTGATGCTTTGACACCTGCTGGGGTGTATTCTCCTCCTCCACTTCCCCTCCCACAGCTTACAGGCTCTAAGACGGTATGCGTATGAGTTGACCAGAGCTAAAAAGGTAGTCATCGACTGCCAGAGAACATATCTTCCCTCCACCACATCCTCTTGATGAGCACCACCTCTGTAGGACATTAGAAGGGCTTAGCAGCCTTTGCAACCAAGTGACAATGTGCGTCTCCTTGCTCGGAAGGCTTAAGGGACCCTTTTCCATCAGACAGCCTCCTAATCAGAAATGCTCTGACACACATCTCCACTGTATTTTTTAACCAATAATCTTGCAAAAAACATGTTTGAAAAGGCGTGAGCTCTGAGATTTCATGCATTTACAAGCTTCACCTCTCTCTGGCTGTGGTAAAATACTGATAAAGGCAAGTTGGAGAGGAAAGGATTTACTTCATCTTAAACTTCCAAGTGATGGTCCACTGTCTAGGGAAGCTGATGCAGAGACCGTGGAGAAACAATGTTTTCTGGCTCTCTTTCTGTGCCTTGCTCAGCCTGCTTTCTTATACAACTCAGGACCTCCTGCCCAGGGATGGCACTGCCCAGATAGGGCTAGGCCTGCCTATGTCAATCACTAATAAAGAAAATGCCCACAAACATGCCCGCAGGCCAATCTGATAGAAGCCAATCCTCAGTCAGGGTTCCCTCTTCCCGAGCGAGCCTGGCTTGTGTCTAGTTTATCAAAACTAAGCGGCACAGACAGGCTCCTGTCCCTCTTCTTGTTGAATCTCCACACTCATCGTTTACTCCCCTCTGTCTTTCAGGTTCTTACTGCGCTCCATAAAGACATTAATCATTTGCCTTAAGACGCAGGAGGTGGGAGGCTGTGTTATGAACGTGTAAGATTTAGGAGGCTCTAAGTTTAGCTCATCCCTGTGGAAGGAAAATGTTAGGACTTGTCATAATATGGAAAAGACTGTTCATTTGTAATGGAATTTGACAGAGTTTTAACTTCTGAAGTGACATTTTCATTTTGTGGCATTGCTCACCATCGAGAGTCTACCCAAGGGGCGGGGCTGGCATAGAAAATGTCAGAATGGAGCCTGAAAAAGTTCCTAATGGTCAAAGCTAGACAAAACCAAGAGAGCACAATATTAGACAAAACCAAGAGAGCACAACAATATTAGATTGCAACCTGAACAACATGATAAATACCCACATATTCTTATTGATATGAATAAACAAATATTTTAGAAAATTCCTAGCAGTACCTACTGAAGGAATGGGGAGAAAAAATGGGGATTGGAACGCCCAGTAATTATGTTATAGGCCCCAAGGATGAGTCTTGGGTGTAGCTCAGTCTACCTGCCTAGCACACATAAGACCCCAAGTTCAATCCCCAGGACCCTGAGGAGACAAGAGCCAAAGATCATGTTCATACTGGCTATGGAAATTTTAAGGAGAAGCAGAACCCCTGCAGTCCAGTGTCACGAAATACCCAATTACCAGGAGGCTTCTTTTCCCTATAGCAGAGTTTTTCTCTATCCAAAGCAATAGAGTGCACACTACACAATCCGTCAAAATGGATATGACTAGGTGAACTCGTCTGTTTGCACAAAGTACAGCAATGCGTTACCCCAAAGCTCCCCTTCCTACATGAGGCAGGGCAGAGTGTGGCTGGCATCATCGGGGGAAGGACTGTCAGGTGAGTCTCCACCAGCCTGACCGGGCCGACCAGCTGTGTCCTCAGTGGCCCAGTGTGTGAGTCATTCTGTCGGGATCAGTGATTCTTTGCCGGTGAGCTGCAGACAGGAAGGCGGAATAGAGACTGGCTTGGTAAACACACCAGACCAGCTCTCCTCCAGACACCTAGAAAATAACTGGAACTCTGGTGAGAACAAGAATATCGCCAAATGCCACCCAGCTTTTAGTCAACGACTCCAAATTCCTCCAGCGGGTGGACCGTAACTCCCATCTTGAATGTGGTCTGGACTCATAAGTCACTTAGAGCTGCGGTCCTCAACCTGTGGGTCACGACCCTTTGGAGGTCAAATGACCCTTTCACGGGGGTCACATGAGACCATCAGAAAACAGATACTTACATTATGATTCATAACTGTAACAGAATCACAGTTATGAAGTAGCAACGAAAATAATTTTATGGCTGGGAGTTACCACATGAGGAACTGCGTTTAGGGTCGCAGCATCAGAGAGGTGGAGAACCGCTGGCTTCGAGGTTTTAGGAAAAGAGAAACGAGGAAACTCTGGTGGAGAGAGCTAAGACCCTCATCCAACCTATCAGGGTCAGTTTCACTGGTAATAAGTCCGGATCCTGAGATTTCACAATGTGACGTGATGAGGGGTTGGTCCATCTCAGTGGGGGTCTCCCTCAGGATCTATGATCCCAGTCCAATATAAAAGCACAGGAGGGTTGGTCTCTATTAATGGCATATTCCAAAATTCCCATATAATTGGCTTCAAAAGGTTTGTGGTCATGAAAAACAAGGAAAAGCTGAGGAAAATGTTACCAGGAAGAAGAGGAGACAAGAGCGATCAATTTAACTGTGACATGGTGTAATCTGGGGTCGGAACAATAACAGAAGAGGCATGGGAAACTGGTGACGTTCGGTTAGAAGTGAATTGTATCCCCAGTCCATCCTTACAGCCTCCTATTAGTCTAAAGAGATTTGTAAATTAAGTTTTCCAAAGTCAATGTAGTTGATGTTTTTTTTAATTTGACAGTAGTCTCATGTAGGTCATTCTGGTCTCAAACTCACTGTAGAGCCAGCTGGCCTTGAACCCCTGACTCTCCTGCCTCAGGCTCCTGGGGCTATTATTATTACTTATATAAACATCGATATTCCCCCTGAGCGCCATGCTGAGCTTATGGACACTAAGAGGAACATATGCCTCGTAAGTTCTTAGCAACTCTTACTTTTTTTGTTTTGCAATTTGATGGCTCCACAATTATCATTATCAACCAAATATAGAAGACAGAGCCTTTCTTAGGGAAAACCCCCAGTTCTCACAGTAATCTATTTAACCAGTGTTATTTGTACATACTGATATATGGTGTCTACATACAATAATACCACATGTAGCTTCTTTGAAAGTCGTTTCATGAAATTAATTAAGAAAGCCAGGCAAAGGGGGATAAAAATATTTAATTGTTGAAATACATTGGTAAACCCAGTTGCTTACACTGCAGTCATAAGTAGGTGTATATGTTGTTAGCAAATTCAGAACTTTCCAGATAGCCCACTGAACATCAACCGTAGTCCTAAGAGACAGTACGGAATTAACACGAGGAGATGCTCTAATCACACACAGGGAGAACAGGCAACTGGACAGCCGGATGGAGCACTTTTGGAGCCATGTAAGCCTCTGACTAAAGTAAACAGGAATTTAATTCACACTTATGTGGACAGCATGCACATTTAACTGGTTCATTTTCAAATACTTGCAATGACCTCAACAGAGGGAATTCTCTTACATTTAAATAAAAGTTTTAAACCTACTAGCAGGAAAGGGAGAGTTGTGAGACTCTCTTACCAACTTCACAGCTGAAAAAATGACAAAGGAGAAATGTCAAAGGACAAGAGACGATATATTACTTCAGGCAATTCCTTTATATGGCCCTAATATCAGGTTATAAATACAGTAAGGATTGCGTTATATAAAAACTATCAAAAGAGGATCAGTGAAAAGACATGACTTCTGTGAACTGTGTGGAATGGCCAGGATGGAAAATACTATGACGCCTGGTGGCCCAGGTGGGACGGCAACAGCCTTGCGGCTCTCTCACTGGCGGACGACGCGGAGCCCCCAGTGAGCACCAAGTCTCACCAATTTCCTCCCACGGCCACAACGCACAGTGTGTACCCATGGCTTTCACTACACACTAAGGATTTGGGGGAGGTGGCACAGCAGGGGACAATCTTTCAGGATTTGTTTGAAGATACAATGTCCCCGGAGCCAAATTCCTTCCAAATTCATGAGCGGGCTGTAAAAGGAAAAAAGAAAAGGTGGGGGGAAAGAATTAGCAAAACTAAAAAATCACAACTTAGATTAAAAAGCACATATCTTAAGCCTGAAAACTATTTACTGAATTTGCCTGGAAATAAACACATTTTCAATAGCCAATCAACAGCTACTTAAGATTTATTATTGGGCAGCATAGTTCTGAATGCTGATAATATTTATATAAAGAGATAAAATTGGATGCTGAGAAACTTATAAAAAATACAATTAAAAATTGAAATACAGAATAACAATAACCAAACCAGGCTGTGTGTGTATCGGCAACACACTCATAATATAGATTGTCAGTCATAACGCTATCCCTTCCCGGCATTAACCTGCAGAGAGGGTCCAACCACTCACAGCCTGTGGGGCTCCCCAAGGGACACTGATGGAGCTGGTCCACACTGGCATCTGAGAGTGATCACATAAGCTCCTTTTGGCTGGCTCAGTTGAAAGCAGGCCTAGGCTACCACTTCCTTCCTGGGTAGAAGATGCCTCGCAAAAAGCCACAGCCGTGTGGCCGGGGTTTCCACTCCAGAGTCAGGGGCGTAAGAAACTACATATCCGTATCAGATCAAGATGCCGAAAGCCATTCGTCGAGTTGGCCCCCCCAAATAGCCAAATGAGCTCACGGGGTGAATTCCAGTCAGAAAGACGGTGGTGTTGGCCAAAGACTGTAGCTTGTCCTTTGTATCAAAAGCCCCCCAGGGAATAGTCCTCCCATCCGGATTCTGCCCAATGACTAGCCTGCCAAGTCACAGACGTAGGTGTGTCACAGACAAACGGAACGATGGACACATAGCCACTCACGAAAATGGACAGCCAAGACCTTCAGTTGAGAAAACCTTGCAGGTAATTCAAAGGCGAGGCAAAAGGGAACGGGATCAAACTGACTACGTGGAGAGGCAATCAAAGACAGGATGGGATCCGTGAGCAAGGAGGGAGTTTTCGGCCAGGGACCTGTGGGCTGACAGCGGGTTGACTGTCACTGTGGCAACCTTTGGCCCTCACACAGAGACGAACAGCTATCAAATCTCAGTGAGGAAGCTGGGACCCAGCAGAGCTCACCCTGGGGTCTGTGTGCAGCAGAGGTGACTAGGTTCCTGGGATCGGTTTAACAGGACACCTCTTCTGCTCGGTTCCTACGCTTCTGAAACTTCCTCTTTACAAGGGGAATGACCGTGCAGCGAGGCTGGCAGTCCACCAGGTCGGCTTACATAGGAGGCAGATCACACACCTCCTGCTACCTGGGGTGATGGCGGCAAACTGGGAACTCTATGTGGGAAGGGGATTCACTCTAAAAATCCTTGGCGAGTTTTCAGGAGCCCGTGGTGGGAACTCCAGCCTGAACCTCTGTGATGCCTCTCTGGTGAGTCACTCTCCCAAGGCTGCTGTGGCTTCCCTTAAGAGGCACACTGTATGTCCCAGCCCTCCAGTATGGAGACTTCTCAACTTCTGCCTGCGAGCCTATTCTACGAACCCATCTCACCCCAAATACCAACTCCAGGGTTGACCCTGGACAAGAGGTTGCTTCAACAGCGAAACTCACGTTTCTGATCTACTAGAGTCTGGTTTCGGGGGGGGGGGGGCGCTAAGTGAAGAGGAAAGGGGAGAGGGGCGAGAAGGAGGAAGTGGGGGAAGACAGAGAGAGGAATAAGAAGAGAAAGGACAGGGCAATGATGAAAGCAAAAGCTACCGTTTATTTAATTTAATCCTCACAACAACCTTTATGTCTAAGCAAAAGATCCAGTCTATAGATTATGAGACTGAGGTCACAAAGGAAAAGTAACCTGTTCAGCCAGTAGGTGAAAGAGTCTGACTTTCAACAGAGAATGGACTCTCTCGGAAAAACAGCACTCCTGAGTGGAGGCTGCAAAAGAGGCTGGGTGTGTTTGGCAAGAATGGCACAGGGTAGAGAGCCAAACACAGCCCACACCATGGGACCAAGAGACTAGAAATTCTCCCTCCCCACATACCTGCTCCTGTGTCAGCCAGGACAAGCACCCATCTCAACCAGTGATGGACACATCTCCTCTTGAACTCTACTGCTACACGCTGGGTATGCCGATCCCCGAGTCCTAGCCAGAGTCTCTGACCGAGATCTTCCAGCTGTCATTCAAGTTCTAAGCCCCCCCTGAGTTTTGGTGAGCACTCATGTTTTAGTAAGAGAGGCATGCAGCTCACTCTTACTAAACAAAATTACACTGTAGTTGGGAAAGTATGAAGTGAAACCATGGTAGTTCAGAAGAAAATGGACCTGAGCTTCAGTCTCTTTAGAATGAAACACTCAAGTCACAGGAGGAGACACGCCCTTGTCATGCAAGATCTCTTAGATGCACAGAGACATCACAAGCAGTCCCTTTGTTATCGAGGTTAAACACAGAAGACAATTCAGGAAAAGATACACAGTACCTCTTGACTGTCCAGACATCACATTATCTTCCTCTAATCTTCGAGAGAAAATTAATAACAGTTAGTGTTTAGATCTTTTTAAAAATTCATTATAATTTCCCTCAAAGCTACAAACAATATCACACACACATACACAGACAGACAGATACACATACATGTACAGAAAGACAGACAGACACACATACACAGACAGACAGATACACACAGATACAGGCAGATACACAGACAGAAAGACAGACAGACACACATACATAGATAGGCAGATACACACACACATACACGCGTACACATACAGACAGAAGGACACACATACACAGACAGGCAGATACGCACACATGCATACACAGACAGAGGGACACACACACACATCGTATGTTTAAAAACGATGTGACCCATCTCTGTGAGCAGGCCTTTTGCCCTGTAATCTCTACACTGATCATCTCTTTATCAGCTCCGTGTAGTGGAAAGACATCCCATGCTCACACACCCTCCACCAACTCCTTTAAATGCTCGCTTTCCACTTCACACCGGGCAGCACTGAAATTAACAAGAAATTAAGAGTATGCACGGCATACACATAAATAAATGCCCAATTTGCAACCTCCGAGCAAACTGGGCTTTTAAGGAGGTTGCTTTTAACACATGGGTGGCAGCTTTGGGGACTAGTGACAAGAAAGAGAGAGTTCACGTATGGCTCACTGCCACAGAGGGTCAGGTAGGTTAAGTCAGGTAAGAAGAAAATGTAAATTGCATAGTTTGGTGAAACCGGGGAGAGAGCTCAGTCGGTGAGGTAACATCTGCTAAACGAGCACGGTGACCAGAGTTCAAGTCCAAACCCACGTTTGACAAAAGAACCCTAGCGTGGTGGCATACACTTGTATCTCTGGCACTGAGGAGGCAAAAACAGGTAGATCTCCAGGACTTGCTGGCCGGCCAGACTAAAGGACTTGACAAGTTCCAAGTCAGCGAGAGATCCTGTGTCCAAAACAGAGGACAGCTCCCAAGGAAGCGCACCAGAATGTCTCCTCTGACCCACATATGCAGTGAACCTGCACACCCGGGAATGCATGCACAAATACCCCCCCACACACACATATACAGACACACCCATACATATATATATATATATAGGCCCATACATACATGCACACATATACACACACATATATATACACAGACACACCCATACATATATATACATAGACCCATACATACATGCACACATATACACACACACATATATATATACACAGACACACCCATACATATATATACATGCACCCATACATACGCGCACGCACACATACACACAAAGGCACACACACTCATATATATACACAGACACACCCATATATATATAATACACACACATACATACATGCGTGCACACACATACACAATACATATACACAGACACACCCATACATACATGCACACACACACACATATACACACACCTATATATATATATACATACACACACAGACATACCCATACATATATATAGAGACACAACCATACATACACACATGCACACGCGCGCACACACACACGCCTTTTTAGGGAAATAAGCCCCATGCAACCCTTGCTTACTTTTTCGTACTGTCTTTGCTTGACTAGACACCATATTGGCAGCTTCAGAAGGCAGGCCAACATACACTCCACCATAGTTTCTTTAAGAAAAGAAATAGATCAGTTTTAAGGATGCTCGTTAGAGGGAGAGAACCATCAAAGAAATAAAGGATGAACCACTCCAAACGATCATATGATTGTGAAGATAACTCATGACTTTTCAAAGATTCTTGCTTTTCTATGTTAAAGGGAAGCTTTGGAAAAAATAGCTCTATTAAATAAGCAAAAATTTTAACTTCTTTGCTTGTAATGAGAAAGAAAATAGTGGGCTAAGTACATATAGTGATATAGCATCGAGCGATATGTGACCGGTGTCAATCGCTGCTCTGGGTAAACTCAGAGATCCCTGTGGCATTAGGCAACGTGGATATTCAAAAATCACTTCCTCACAGGGAAAGACATGGATAGCATGAGACAGGATGCCCGGGAACGCAGAGCAGAGGGGACCTGAGGAAGTGCAGAGGTGAGGAGGGAGAGTCGGCTGGGGGCAGAACAGATGGCATGGAGCCACAGCAGGGCAGAGCGCAAGCTGAGATCCTGGGTCCGGGCCTCTGTCATTTCAGATCCCATGTCCCTGTTAATATACCACCTGACGGTGTCATCGTCCTGTGCCAGAGTGGGTTACATCCATGCGCTACGGCCAAAATCACTCACGTGACACCGGCTGCGACGGCACACATACCTCCTCTTGTCTTCGTCCGTTATTGAGTCTTCTGTCCTAAAAGCCCAGAAACAGCTGCCGTGAGCCATGCAGTTACACACCAGACACTTCAGCTTCGGTTACAGGAGAGGGCGAGGTCACGGCGCCTGATTACACATTTGCAACCCGCCCTGTACATCTACAGCACAGTGCTCTGCCTGGCTCTGACCACACACTAAAGGTCGGGCGATTTTCTACATATCAAAATAGATACATTCATCAAAAGCTAGAAAGCCCGATTGCCAAACCTGCTCACGGACAGGGGCCGGCCTGAGACAGGAAAGGAGAGACAGAAAGCTGTCCACCAGACCTCGGGTGTGCGACACTGGCCAGCTGCCTGGACCTCAGTTCTACAGTCAGGGCTCTAGCAGGTAACCCCTCAAGTTCCTGCCTGCCCTCCCTATGACATGGAGCCCCTTGTGCCCCTGGAAGAGCATAGTTGCAGTAGTGGAAGCGGAAGAGTTGATGCCAATTTTACTTCCCTCTGTTCAAAGGATGGAGCCAGGTAATACACACTCTGCTACAAAGAGGAGGGAAACGCTCAGAAGAAACTTCTTAGCGGTCTCTCTAAAATGAACAGAGTCAGTGCTGGACACATATCCCAGTTGTTCAAGGGCTTGTGCGGCAAGCGATAGCATCCACGTTTGGCCCCCGAAGCTGGGCACGACGGTGCATGCTTATAATCCCAGCAGTAAGAGGGCAGAGGTAAGCCAACCCCTGGGGGTTGCTGGCCGACCAGCATTGCCATATAGTCAATGACAGACTCTGTCTCTAAACACAAAACGGATGCCTCCTGTAAAACAAAACCAGAGCTTGACCTCTGGTCTCCACATGGATGTGCACGCGAGCACACACACGCATGGGCACACATGCTGATGACATGGCATGTTTGCATCCTGGGCTCGGTTCAATACATGACATCTCAGGGGATTTCACACCCGATCTTACTATTACTTGTCCTCAAAAACAAAGCCTATCTCCTATAAAACAACGCCTGAAGCTGACCTCAGGCCTATGGATGCTTTGACAGACGCTCTCCTTCTTCAAGAAGAGTGCACATTCCACCAAAATGTCTCTGCCTATCTCTAAACGGAAGCTATCCCGGAGGCTAGCACACTCGGGTGACTTTCCTTAGAGAAATACAATACTCAAATGACAACCTCAGGTCATCCAGAAGAGGCCTCAGTCAGAACACACACCAACCCCCCAAACCTTCATTGAGTCTTCCGAGTCCAGAGGTGGTCACACCATCCTGTTGCCCACTTAGAATTGGAGGCTGCTTCTTTGCCCACAGCTGTGCACACACCTGCTCCCCTTTGGGAGTTACCTGATGAATGCTGTCTGTGAGCAGTGACACTGACATCGGGTGTGAAACCCATTCTGGGAGGTCACTTACAAATTGAGCCCAGTGTGTGCCGTACGTCCACACACTCATCAGATTCGCTCGCCCCTGAGGAAGAGCCAAATCCTTCTGTAAGCAAGGGGTACCAGAGTCACGCTATGTTAGAAAGGGCGCTGTGCATATGGCTGTGGTCTAATAAGGTGATATTTATGACCTTAATTACATTCTCGGCTATATAGTGACCTTAAGGCGAACCTGGGATAGAGACCTTGTCTCCAAATTTAAAACAGCAAGTCACTATCAACCAGTCCCTCCTGGGTATCAGGTAAGGATAAGATACATCTGTGCTCTTCCGACACCTCTGAGAATTTCAATCCCAGACATCAGTGCAGAGAATCCTGGAGACCAAAAATGCTCAGGTGAGCACTCACGCCCTAGGCCCCACAGCCTTCCGTGCAAGGAGAAAAGAGAAAAATCCAAAACTAGCCCCAGTAAGAGATCACTGTGCTGGTTTCTCAGAGGTGAAGCTGCCTCCATGCCAACCTCAGGAAAGCACTGAGCATCAGCCTGCCTCCCGACTCCACTGGCTCACGAGGCTACTCCATCCCCATCCTTCTCAATAGGTATTCGCTTCCCTTTGAAGATGAAAAGTCATGGTTCTATAAGCCTGAAAGTAACAGCGCAGAACAGAGCCGGCATGTGAACCCGCCTGTGTGATTCCAGACTCACCGAGCCCTGCTAATTTGTATTGGAGACACCGGCACAGCCCCAGCCCCAACGTACATCATCCCATTCAAGGGGAGAGGAAGCACGATGGGGGGAGAATCCTGGCTGGGCTGTAGTCATGTTAGAAGGAGCCTGTGATCATCATCTTAGCAAACTTTTCCCGTTGCTATGCCACACTCCTTTCCCCGACCTACAGGGGTTGTCTTGAGCAGCTGTCACGTTAGAATCATCTGGAAAACCAGGTCCAGGCAGAGGAGGAACAGAAGCAGCTGATTGTTGTAGATGGAATCTCCTCGGGGGAAGGAAAAGTCCAAGCTGTCGTACGCCCAGCTGCCAGCAGAAACCGAAGTCCGTCCCGACCGTGTGAAGGTGAGCACACCTTCCCAGCTGGGGTGGAGTGGCTCTCCCCAGCCACACGGGCCACATACAGGAAGAATGTTTTAGCAAGCTTCGGGTTCCTGGGAAGAGGGAGGCCTGGGGATGCAGAGCCAAAAGCCCAACAGGCAGATAGGACTGCCTTAAGGTGACGGGGGTTTAGGTTCCAGTTTAGAGGCTTTATCTGTCCAGTTAGCATCCTTACACTTAAGAACAGCCAGGCTGTGGAGCAAACAGGTGAAGAGGTGCCGGCTGAGCTCAGGGAGGAGTGAGAAAGTTTAGATTTTCAAGAGTCACCTTGCTAGGCTGCCCTGGAAAAGATCACTGGAATGTGACATTTTTCCAAAAGAAGCCCAGCACACATGAACACAGATACACAAATACATATGCAGATATCATCTGGGATGTGCCATTTTCTAGCAGAAGTCCTTCACACGTGCACACACACATGTACATGAATACACACACGCATGTGTGGACAAACATATCCACACACACAAACAAATATATGCAAACATGCAAATACACATATACAAATACAAGAACAATACATGCATTCACAGGCACACACGCGCACACAAGAAACACAAACGCAGAAACAAACATGCCTAGCCTACCTAATGAGCAAGCGCCAAGCCAGTGAAAGATTCTGTTTCAAAAGCGAGGTTGAACCATACCAGTTGACGCACCAACATGGACGGAGGAAGTTCTGTCCCTCTCCTAGATGAATGGGCAATGGCTGCTGAGAGAGGAAGAGTCAGTTTCCTCTGGGGTGCGTTCGTGCATAGGCTGTTAAATCCCAAGTGGTTATCACTAGACACATGCCCGTGTGTGGTTATCCCTAGACGACACATGCCTGTGTGTGATTATCCCTAGACACATGCCCGTGTGTGATTATCCCTAGACACATGCCCGTGTGTGATTATCCCTAGACACGCGCCCATGTGAGCAACACTAAATGGGCTCAGATAGATATGCATGTTTGAAGAGACTGCAAATCTGGGAGGGAGGGGGACATGGGAGGAGTTAGGGGGCAGGGTGATGTAGATGAACTGTTCATGTACGAAGCTGTGAAAAAGAAGTTAAATTCTGTAGCGGTATATTATTTGTATTCTGATAAATAAATCTTGCCTGAAGACCAGCGGCAAAGCTAAAGCCACCAGAAGTCAGGCAGTGGTGACGCACATCTTTAATCCCACGATTTGGGAGATAGAGTCAGATAAATCTCTGTGAGTTCAAGGCCACCCTGGGCTATCCAAGATCAATGCAGAAACAGATCCAGGTGCTGGTGGCTCACACCTTTAATCCCAGTCCTAGGGGGACATAAAATAGGAGGAGAGAGAGGCTTGGTTGGCTTGGTCTATGGTCGCCCAGCCTTGGTAGAGGTAAGACTTCTCTAGTGGCTTGGCTGCCTTACTTTTCTGGTTTTTGGGTTGAACCCCAATTTCTCTCTCTGGGTTTTTATTATTAGCGCTACAAAATTTGAAAACGGTAGATGGCATTCTTGATGAACACTTCCCAAGGCTGTCCTCTGGCCTGCACGTGTACATGCATACACATGCACACAACCAAACACGCATGACAACCTGCGCATACATGGGAAAGCATACAGGTGTGGTTCTCCCTTTTGCTGTCTGGCCACTAATGTATGACTGACTTGGCATCAAGGGTGGAGTCCACCTCCGTCCCTGAACTGAGTGTGTGTTGTGGAGTATATGGAATCCTTCTTGCTTTCTGTTCACCAGCTGCCAGCGCTACCAAGATAGCTGATGTGCGTGCTGAACAGTGTGGTGTGGGATGGGGTGTCAGTAAATCAAAACACTGCAGAACAGACGGTGAGGGAAACCAGGCGATTCATCTAACACACGGGCAAACATGCTGGGTACAACGGGCCATGCCTCGTAACACAAACAGCTCTGGCACAGAGAAACAGTATTTTTCAGGACACAGGCTTTGACACGGAAGCCAGGGGCTAGATTCATTATTTTCCCCACACGCACACCACTCCTTTCCAGTTCAAATTTGAGTCGCCAGCAGGTGAAGTGATCAATAACCCAAAACCATTCTTGAAGATGAACCTGCCTCCTCTACCGCCCAACAGGTAAATTCAATCCATAAAGCGTGGGAAAGGTGCCTCTGTGAATTCATGTTTTCAAGTATTCATGGAGAACATTAATCACAGCAAGGCCCTGAGGATCCTCTCTGACCTGCCTGTTATCCCAGGAAGGAAAGAAAATTCTGCAGGTTTTCTCTGGGTTTCCATTTGGCCTTAGTGACTGTGACTTCAGAGGGCCACAATGGGATGCAGCCAGCTGGCAAGTACACAATTCCAATTACGACTCTGAGCGCTCAGAAAGCACCCCAGAGTGTGGATCTGCAGACTACATCATCCGCCGTAACATCAACCTTGGCCCCAATTCCATTTTCTTTACTGGGCTACACAGGCCGCTCTGGGAACAGTGAACAGGAGTTACCACGAAGGTCCTCCAGTGTTCACGTCAGCTCGGTGCCAGGAGCTGGGACTCTGTAAGCGGTCTAGCGCCTGTCTTTTGCTCTGAGCACGGTTACTTCAGCAAGCACACGCAAGTGTGTGTGGAAAGACTCAGAGGCTCATCTCCAGGACGTCCTCTGGCAATGCCGAAGGCTTCCTTGAAGCAAGCTGGCCTCCCCGGTTACCAGGAGACTGGATCTTGGGTCTCAAGACTGAGAGCAAGCCTCACACCTTTTCTATTGTGGTGATCCAGATCAGGAGTCTGGTCAGAGACACAGGCTTGTTTTTGTTTTTGTTTTATAAATATATATAAAATTTATATCGTATCTGTCTAACAATAATAAAAATGAATATATCTAGAGAGAAGGAGACACTAACCATTTAGAAGGTTATGCTTCTAACTAGCCTCTGAGGAGCCTCTGGTGAATCCGTTATCATCAAGGGTTGCTCCAGAATACAGCATCCTACGGCTCTTATCACTGTTGGATTCTTTATTAAGTTTCCGTGCTGACGTGAAGATCCAGTTCTACCCCTGTCTGCTGCTCCGCAGGGAGCCCACCACGGCCATCTGGAGGACACCATCCCAGAGCTTCCTGGAGCCGTCTCTTTGCTCATGGACTTCTTAGTTCTCTGGACACCTTAGTGGCTAGGCTCTGCTCGGTGGTACCCACTGAGTGACAGTGAAAAATTAAAGTAGAATCTACTAGGTCTGGATTCTCTGTTAATTACAACAGTGTTAATGAGCCAAGTCCAGCTGGGCCTTTCCCTTTCCTATTTAGTTGCGTGTTCTCTGACTCCACCCCCACACGTTCTCCAGGCTTCCAATTATGGTAACTATGAAACACGGTGACTCCCTGGTAGTGTGAGGTCTCTGCTCCAAGGCAGACCCTGCTTGGCCTATGGAGCCCGCATCTCCATTATTTGGGGGTCTCAACGCCTCCCACCTAGATGGCCCTGACTTCATGGGTTTAAGAGCTGATTGTTGAATTTTCGAATCTAAGAATCACGAGGACATTGGAGCAGGTGCTATGCATGCCAAGTAAGGCAACCTCCCACCCCCGCCCATGCCCCAGCGAGGGACCCAGGTGGATGCTGTCCATCAGCAGCTGCATGGCGGGCGCTGAAGGCCCTGCCAGAGAAGCGAAACGGCTGGCTGGCAAAATGGAGCAAGAAAACCCAAGTCTTCCTCATTAATTTCACCTGTTCTAATTTAGGCCCATCTAGCACTCCTGAAGGAGGGAAAGGGGAACGGCAGGGGCTGCAGCAGCTGTTTCTCATCTACCCAGAGCCTAAATGGCTTCAAGACACCCCTGCCGCATGGGTCTAAACCTAATGCGGTCTGGGAGCCTCGGTTTGTTTGCAGTGTTAGATCTGGGGTTTGGGAAGTGCCGTGTTTGAGTCTTTTGGCTCGGGGTTTGGGTTTGGGTGCTACGGATTAACCCCAGGGCTTTGCCCACGCTAAGCATGTTTGCACCGAGTATGCCCCACGCCCAACTTAACGCGGTTTTAATGACCATATACAACAAGCCCACCTTGATTTCTATCTCCCACAGCTAAGCAGAGTGAAGGGGAGGTGAACAGAGTCTGACAGGATGACCTCTTCTATTCTAAGGGATACCAGTAACCACCCACTTAAGTACTTGTGAAAATCGTTTTTGTATTGGCATTTATGTGCGCGTATATGTGCACGTGCACGTTGTGGTGTGCACTGGAGGTCAGGGGACAACTTTCAGGAATCAGCCTGGTATTGGCATAAAAACAGACAGGAGAACCAACGGAACCAAATCGAAGACCCAGATATCAATTCACACACCTACGAACACCTGATTTTTGACAAAGGAGCAAAAAATATCAAATGGAAAAAAGAAAGCACATTCAACAAATGGTGCAGGCATAACTGAATATCAACATGTAGAAGAATGCAAATAGAGTCATATATATCGCCATGCACAAAACTCAAGTCAAAATAGACCAAAGACCTCAACATAAAGCCAGCCATCTGAACCTCATAGAACAGAAAGTGGGAAGTACAATTGAACGCATTGGCACAGGGAACCACTTCCTAAATATAACCCCAGCAGCACAGAGACTGAGAGAAACAACTAATAAATGGGACCTCCTGAAACTGAAAAGCTTCTGTAAGTAAAGGATACAGTCAACAAGGCAAAATGACAACCTATAGAATGGGAAAAGATCTTCACCAACTCCACATCAGACAGAGGTCTGATCTCCAAAATATACAAAGAACTCAAGAAATTGGTCATCAAAAGAACAAATAATCCAATAAAAAAATGGGATACAGACGTAAACATAGAACTCTCAACAGAGGAATCTAAAATGGCTAAAAGACACTTAAGAAAATGTCCAACATCCTTAGCCATCAGAGAAATGCAAAACAACTCTGAGATTCCATCTTACACCTGCAAGAATGGCCAAGATCAAAAACACTGATGACAACTTATGCTAGAGAGGTTGTGGGAAAAAGGGAACACTCCTGCATTGCTGGTGGGAGTGCAAACTTGTACAGCCCTTTGGATATCAACATGGTGATTTCTCAGAAAATTAGAAAACAACCTTCCTCAAGACCCAGTAATACCACTTTTGGACATATACCCAAAGGATGCTCAATCGTACCACAAGGACATGTGCTCAACTATGTTCATAGGGGCAATATTTGTCATAGCCAGAACCTGGAAACAACCTAAATGCCCCTCAACCAAAGAATGGATAAGGAAAATGTGCTACATTTACACAATGGAGTACTACACAGCAGGAAAAAAAATGACATCTTGAAATATACAGGCAAAATGATGATAGATCTAGAAAACATTACATTGAGTGAGGTAACCCAGAAAGACAATTATCACATGTACTCACTCATAAGTGACTTGTAGACATAAAGCAAAGAAAACCAGCCTAAAATTCACAATCCCAGAGAACCTAGACAACAATGAGGACACTAAGATAGACATACATGGATCTAAACTATACGGGATGTAGAAAAAGACAAGATCTCCCGTGTAAGTATGGGAGTATGGGACCATGGGAGAGGGCAGAAGGCAGGGGAGAGGAACGGAGGGGAGCAGAGAAAAACGTATAGTTCAATAAAAAAAATAAAATAAAAAGATTGTGTTTCATTTTATCATCCCTACCCTTTGAAAATTATGTGGAATGTAGTTTAATATTTTTTTAAAAAATGAGTGAAATATTTCTAGTCATTTACGGCAAGCTTAAAATGTTCTAAACGACAGGAACATTTCAAAGAATCAACCACTAACCATTGGGAACGAAGTTTATAAAATACATTAGCATCTCAATGAAATGGCACCTCTCTTTCTTTGTTGGCAACAACTTAGCCTCTTTTATCAAAGAACGGGTTTTCAAGGAGAAAGATGTCAGGGTTAAAGCCACCCACTGAGTATAATAATCTCCATGATTAAGACCACAAATTCCCAGAACTCTCAGAACTCTGATCACAACATCAATGAGAATGTTTGCAAAACCAAATATTACTGAAAGTGGAGCAGACCGCTGCAACTCAAATCCCTCCTGCTTGTAAAGTCTTGAGATTGTGGGTACCTCCTCCGCTGGTAGCTGAGACATGAATCACGCTGCAGACCAGGACAATCATCGCATCTAAGATCATAGATGGTGCCTATTGAGCCCGCTTGAAGCTACTTCCTGTGAGCTTGCCACAGCCAGCGTGGCCCTGTCTTCCGTCTTAGAGCCAATCACACATTGATTCAGACGCCACAAATAATCACACACCTTTCTGCCCCACCCTTATCTTGTAGACTTTTCCTAAGTGAAGCAGATACTGAATGTCTCCTTGGCCACAAACAAGCTCTGTTTTTTGGTAAGCTGACTTCTAGAAGACGGACCACCTCCAACTGGCCACAGCCTGTGACTGTTCAGCAAAAAGTGCGCTTTCCTCCACCAAGAATTCCAATAATGTATTTCGTACATGATCATTTAAAAAAAGAAAAACAACCATCTGTACAGGACACAATAAAATCTCTCAATTATTTTACACTGTGATTTACATTCTACCAGCAACTAGAGCTTTCCACTCAAAGAAACCTTATTCAGCATTAATCCATCAAATATAAACTGTAAGCAGGGCCTGGTGACCCAAGCAAGTTTTCCCAACTACTGAAAAGAGGGATGGAGGTTAGAGGGTTACAAATTCAAGTCCAGCCTGGGCTACTTAGTAAGACACTATTTCAAAATTAAAAATGAGAAGAGGGGTTGGGCTATAACTCAGCTTGCCTGAGATATGTAAAGCCCTGGGTGCAATCCCCAGAAGTGCCAATAATGGTCATACATTTTTTTAAACTACATTTTTTTCTTCACCAATAATATATGGTATTCAAAGTATCTTCATCATTGCATTTTCTCAGCTTCACAGTTGAATGAACTACAGTGAAAATGCCAAAGCCTTAGGTAGTAAAATCACAAAACCATGGCACATTCCAAGACAAACGTCGAACAACTAAACATGGCAGATGCTCCAATGAATGATCTCTAATCTCTCCGAGCTCTGGTTTGCCTGGAAACCAGGAGGTTCTCACTTCCCTCTACTTTCCAGAACAAACATTTACGTGGCAAAAACATAATATGCTTTTTTCACTTATTCATCAAGAAAAACCATTCTAAATATAAAGCTCTGCTTACAAAGCTGCTCTGAGAAGCAGAAAAACAACCCAGCGCCTGAGCCTCCCCCATCCATGTCTGGGTGCCACCGTAGAGGCTGCACGCACCTCAATTGGTAAACAGAACAAATTTAACACGGAAGCTGCCAGAGCCAGCGCTCCATTCTGGCTGGCTGTGTTTTATTTTTCATGATGATCTTTTGAAACAGGTTTTTGTTTTGTTGCAGGGGAGGTAGTTTTCGAGACAAAACTAGCCCAGGCTAGTCTCAAATCCTCTGTAACCCTTCTGCGACCCCTGTTTCTGGACCATTGGGATGACAGGCATGAACATCACACCTGGCTGGAACAGGCTTATTAACTGACAATATATTTGCTTCCAAATTATATTTGCTGTAATTATAATTCTCCACTTGTAAACCCAACTTTCTTTAGAATTTAACTTTTTTTTGAGTTTTTTTAATGGAAACAAACACACACACCCACTCCTTGGGTTTGAATCTGAAATCATCCCCCAGTAGGTTTATGTTTTAAACACCTGTGCCCTGCCCTGCCCGCCTGGAGGCACAATTTCTGGAGGCCATGGAAACTTTAAGAGGCTAGTTGACAGAAGGCGTGGGCCTTTGAAGGCACAGCCTGCTCTCTAGTTCCTGACTCAGGTTCCTGGTGATATCAACGGCTCTGCCACCACGGCCGCCCCCAGGAGGGACTGACACTGGGTCAACATCAGTCTTTTCTCTAAGTCCTTTCTGTCAGGTGTCTGTCGCGATCATAAGAAATGTAACCAACGTTGTGGTTCAGATCAAATCCACCAAACAGTGATAGGTGATTTCCAACTGAAATTATTCTTCTGCCAGGGACTGTATTAGATCTGATTCTTTTGTCCGCAGCTGCTTCCCGCTGCTGTTGAAGTTTTTGCTCTTTGCCTGGACAAGCTCCTCAGCAAAGACTGGCCACATTCCCAACCCCCTCCCCCCGGGGTGAGCGCAAGTATCATTGACTTCAAAGCGGGGACTTTCAACCTCAGCACAGAGGAGAGTGACCAAGGGCTAAATTGCATCCCCAACCTTCCACTGATGTACTAATTGCTCTCTTTGTGAAGAAGACCCACGGCAGGGGTTAGGAGGTGGTTGGTAGAGCTATCAATTGCTATAAGCAAGGCAGGAAAACAGCTGCTTCCTTACCTTCAGAAAGCTTGCCTTTCTCCCTGTGGTACCAGTTCTGCCCAAGGCCTCAAGGACACACAGCTTGTTTTCAAATAGCCCAGGATCTCCAAACACTGGACAGAGCCAGTGTGCTTCTAAGCTCCCCGCTGAGCTTTCACACAGGGCCAATTCCACCAACGCTCAGAAAGTCTCCTCTTTGGAGTCAAGTGCCCCTGCTAACAAAACTCCAAAAGCACTAAAGATTATGGCTCTGACCCAGCGCCTGTCTCTCTACCTATGAAAACCACCCCTCCAACCTCTCATGGTTTGAGCTCTTCTGTTCTTCCTTTTTTTTTTTCTTAACTATTACATAAATCACGGGAGTTTTTAATTTACTTTTTAAGTAGCAAATACATTTACACATTTATGGAGAACAGTGTGACTTTGTGCTAATTGGTGTTTGTGCATCTTGACCCCAGCTAGAGTCATGTGGGAAGAGGAAACCCCAACTGAGAAAATGTTCCCACCAGATTAGCCTGTGGGGGCATTTTCCTCGCCCACAATGGATGTGGGAGTCCCCAGCTCACTGCTGAGGGGCTATCCTGCCACCTGCCCCCACCCCACCCTCAGAGCAGGTGGTCCGGAGGAGTGTGAGAAAGCAGACTGAGCAAGGCATGAGGAGCTGTAACAGGAGGAGGGGCTGGCCTGCTTTTGGTCCCAGCCGCCCTGCTAGCTTACACCCGAAATAATCACCCAGAAATTGTATTAATTAAATTACTGCCTGGCCCATTATATCTAGCCTCTCCTTGGCCAACTCTCACATCCTGATCTAACCCATTTCTAACAATCTGTGCAACACCACGAGGTCGTGGCTTACCAGGAAAGATTCTAACTAGCGTCGGTCTCAGACAGGAGCTTCATGGCGTCTGCCACACTGCCCTTCTTCCCAGCATCCAGTTCGGTCTACTCCACCTATCTAAGTTCTGTCCTATCAAAAGGCCAAGGCAGTTTCTTTATTCAACCAATGAAAGCAACACATAGTCAGAAGGATCGCCTACACCAAGGAGCAAACTGGTAAGCAATGATTCTCCACGGCCTCTAGGTTCCCTCCCGCCCAGACTTCCCTCAGTGACAGAGCGCCCCCCCCGAGAGCCTCACGCTGAAATACCCTTTGCTCCCCGAGTTGCTTTTGGTCACGGTGTTTTATCACAGGGACAGGGAGCCTTACTGAGACAATTGTGCGACGTGGCCACCAAGTCCCATTGATCAGCACAGACATCACAGGTTTTCAAATGTTCCCAGCAACGCTGCTGACACAATCCCATTGCTGCTCCATGGAGCTTCCTGTCCTCATGGCCTGCTTTCCACCTGCGGCCACATCTTCCCTGCCAAGGCAGACCGGAAGTGTCCCTCTGGAATTGAGTCAAAGTCACCCTTTTCCCTTGAACTGTCGGGGTATTTTATCACAGCAACAGAAACAAAACTGGGACAGTGCTGTAACTGGAAACCCCCTGAGACAGTGAGCTCCTGTGCTGGCCTTGTTAAATCTAGATTACAGATATGATCCAGTAGAATGGCGGAGAAGGAGAGCAATGGAAACACAGCATTCCTGAGCACGAGAAACCTCACAGAGAGACAGGTGATTATTAAGTCCTTCAGTCTAACAATTATATAGAAGAGAGTCCTGGCCAGTTTCCATGACTATAACAAAACACCTGACAGCAGGTCAACTTCAAAACATAGAAGTATGTTTGGGTTGTGGTTCTAGAGGCTGTGAAGTCTGAGGGCACAAGGCGGCATACACTCTGCTTCTGCTGGGGACATGGTGAGACAAACAGAAACACAGTTGGATGGTCTCTCTTCCCCTTCGTAGAAATCACTAATGCCCAGGGGACTCCAACTCTCATGACCCCATGGACCCTACCTACCTCCCAAAAACCTCAAAATCTTAACAGAATAATCTGAGGATTGACCTTCCAACACATGAGCCCCCTCAAGATCAATGCATGAAGACCCCCTCAAGCTGTAGAAAATGGCTGTGCAATCCCCCTGAGTATCTGGGGATATCTAGCTATTTCCACCCAAATGAGGGTTCACGTGAGTAAACGCTCCTCCAGCTTTTCTCCCTGAATAGCTCTGAGACGCACAGAGTCCCAGGAGTTACGTGGGGAGCGTTCTCATCGTCACTTGTTACAAACTCAAGTCTCTGCGCAGGTTGGGATGGAAAGACAAACGTACTCTTTCTTATTAACACGCTAAGTCAGAATGCCAGGATCACTGAAGGGGTGACATGAAAAGTCACAAATAGTAACATCCTTTGAATCGTACTTAGCTGTCAATCAAAGGAGGTCTACAAACGCACAGCACAGAAAATGTCTTTTCTGTCATACCTAGTCCCCTAAAGGTCAGAGCCACAAGAAACAGCCTTTCTTGGAGTGAGAGGTTATAACACCAACATGTCAAGGTACTTACGCATCTTTAACTGCTCCTGTTGGACCTAGGGGAGAAAAGAAAAAGATTTGCATTGGTGTGACAATATTTCTACAGATTAAGTCCAATACCTAAATAGACTGAAACGTGCGTGCATGTGTGCGTGTGTGTGTAGACAATATCTCATGCTGTGCAGCTCTGGCTGGTCTGGAACTCACTACGTAGACAAGGTTGGCTTCCAACTCACAGAGATCATCCTGCCTCTGCCTCCCATGTACTGGGATTGGTGTGTACCCCAACACCTGGCACGAAAATACTTTTTTAAAGATGAAAGTGAAAACCCTCTCCATTCACTGCACCGCAGGCTGTTGTCTACTGTGAACTACCAGAGTCACACGACACACTAATGGGGAACAATATGGAGGTGGTAGATGGCAATAAAGTAAGCCGTGTGGATACCAGCCTGGTCCCAAGGCAGGCAGAAGGTGCTTTGAGTCTAGGTCCTTCCTTCCTACCCACAGACCAAACACAGTCCGAGGCTCTTCTGAACCCCGCACCCACCTCTATCTGAACCACTTAGAACCTGGTTACTGCCTTTACTAGCTAAGACCACAATACTAGAAACCTCACTTGCCCTCTGAATCAAACAAGGGAGAAAAGATCGCCCTTCTCGAGGGAAATTAAAATGAGCTGCACCAGTTACAGCATTCCAGAGAAAGGAAGGTGCTCTTTTTTAAAAAAAAAAAATTATTTTTCATATAACTAAATCTTAAGACAACATATGTGTGTAATACATCTACAATTTATTCTTCCTTGATTTTTTAAATTGTTTTTATTGAGCTATGTATTTTTCTCCCCCCCCCTTCCTCCTCCTCCCCTTCTACCTTCTCCCTTGGTCCCCATGCTCCCAATTTACTCAGGAGATCTTGTCTTTTTCTACTTCCCATGTAGATTAGATCCATGTATGTCTCTCTTAAGGTCCTCTTTGTTCTCTAGGTTCTCTGGGATTGGGAACTGTAGGCTGGTTTTCTTTGCTTTGTGTCTAAAAGTCACTTATAAGTGAGTACATATGATATTTGTCTTTCTGGGTCTAGGTTGCCTCACTCAATATGATGTTTTCTAGATCTATCCATTTGCCTGCAAATTTCAAGATGTCATTTTTTTCTGCTGTTTAGTACTCCATTGTGTTAATGTACATTTTCTTTATCCATTCTTTGGTCAGGGAGCATTTAGGTTGTTTCCAGGTTCTAAGGAAGGTGTTCTTTCAGAGTAGCTGACTACAAATGGAAGAGATAGATAGTGAATGCCACGTAACTAGACAGGGTTGAAACCAAGTTCTATGTCTTCCATATCACGGTGTGTGTGTGTTTGTGTGTGTGTATGTGTGTACTCATGGCGGGTGTACATATACATGTATGAATATGCGTGTATGTGTACACATATGTGTGTACATGCATGTGTGTATGTGTGCATTTGGCAGGGGAAGAAGGGGAAAAAACTGACAGACAAGCAGGTAGAGACACTTTGGAATTTAAAATCCTTTAAACCACCACCCTAAAATTAAAAAAAAAAGATAATAAAAACAGCCAGGAACAGGATATTTTGATCATATAAATAAATAATAAACAATCAATGCCTCTGAAATGATCAATTCCAGAGTTAAAAACAAGTGGAGGATCTAGAAGAAAGACTAGAAAGAAATAATAACCATCTTAGTTTTATTCATGGGAAGGGGGAAGGGGGAGAGAGTGGTTTCCTGTTCCTTGTGTGGTGGGGGAGGTGTGAGAAACTGGGATTCTCAGAGTCTTACAAAGAAAACACATCTTGAGTCCACCCTCCAGGAGAGACTTGGGACAATCACGCAGGGGCGGAGCATCGGAAGTTGCTGCAGCATCTCAGGGGTGATGCCGGGCAGGCTCAGCACAGAACAGTCCCAAGTGGTGTCCTTGTCCCCTCTCCAATGCCCGTCTAATAGCCACTAAATCATTATGCTGCAGTGTCTAGTGACTGGGAGACTCTGGACAGACGGAGCAGCTTAGAGGACCAACCACACACGCTATCAGCACCGACTTCAATCAGCCACCAGGAACTCTCCATCCATCCACTTCACCTTGATGGCACCAGGCCCCGGGTGCCATTAGAGCGTCTCCCTGCAGGGCTCCCTGCTGGTGAACTCACAGCAGGCTCAGTGGGAATGAGGGGTATCACCTTCCAAAAGGAGGTCCACGTCCCGGGAAGAGGCGGGATTGTAAAGCGCACCTCATTTTCAATCGCGCCCTGAGAAGCCAAGTAGCAACCCGGGTACGGAGAAGGTGGCTCCACACGTGCCTCTTTTCAGAGGTTTGGTTGGTTTTTTTGTTTGTTTGTTTGTTTAAGATAATTGTATAATTGTTTGGAAACCTGTGAGGAAATTATCGGAGTGCATAGGTATGTGAAATGTGACTTTTAAACCTGTTTTATCCGGAAAGGCGGCAGGTCATAAAATGATGTTTTATATTATTAATATTTGAACTTTTTAAAAGGTTAGAAATAAGGGCCACAGCTGTGAGCACCAAATACGAAACACCGGAAGTGGGCGGTTCCTGTCTTACGACGCAGCAAGACCAAGACGACATAAGCAGGCTGGCGAGTACCTGAGGCACCTTCTCAACCTTTAAGTCAACCCTTTGGGGGTGTGAAAGACCTGCCTGTCAGATGTTTGCACTGAGAGTCACAGCAGTGACAAAATTACAGGTGTGAAATAACAACGGGAATTATGTTGTGTGGGGGTGGGGTCACCACAACGTCGGGAACTATTGGGAAAGTTGAGAACCGCAGGCTCAGAGAATGTCTCTCCTTACTTCAGATCTATTCGCACTTAAGATAGTAATCTCAAGCTATTTTGGATAAACTGAGTCATATAAGAAACTATCCCCAGTCTATCTGTGGACTGTGCTCATGAGTTAAAAGTTTTATTTTGATAATAAAAGGAACTTAAATTCAGAAATTGTTACTTTTAAGGCTCAAACTGAATAGATAACGCTAACTCCTAATCTTATAAACGTTTGTTGTAAACTGTTAAAGATAATTAAGACATGCAAGCTAACAGTCACCTTATAAATGATCAACTTCTTTAATGTGTTCAGAACTGTACTTGGAGTAGTACTATGCACTAATGTAATTAACTACAGAAAAAAGCTTTATTTAGCTTCTTGTATGTGTTTTCACGGTGAAGCCTAAAGCAAGAAACTAAAAAGGAGTAAGGTTTGCTTAGCTCACATATACTTAATCGATAATGGTCCTCAAACTTGCCAGAGAGCTGCTGAATATGGCGTTTAAAATGCTTAATGGAAAAGCTTACTATGACAGAGATCCGCAGCTCCTAGCAGGTCTCCAAAGAAGATCCTGCAGCACCATGAAGACTCCATCTGGATTGTGGTAATGCTAACCACAGGGCAGGACTGTCCTAATGCTGCACCTGCCACCAGAACCTGGCCCAAACTCTGGACAAGCAGGACACTGAGAGCTGATTGCCCCACTTTGCCTAAACAAAGGAAGGTCAGTCTCTCTCATGTTCCTCCTCCGTGGGAAAACCTCTCACCTTCTGGGCCTGATGTTGCCCTGGAACCTCTGCCCCCAGCTCCATGGAGATCACAGGAGCCTGGATGACGGTCTAATAATGGACTAGTCTCTGTCGTTTTAATTGATACATTTGGATCGTACTTCCTGCTATAATTTATCCTTCTCAGATCTCTGATGATATTGATGGCTAGGCTAACTACAGCTTTGTCAGCTTAGCAGGAGCAGGCAAAACCAGGGTCTTCTCCAAGGCTGCAGCCATCTCGTTAGCCCATGTCATAGATAACAATCGGAGCCTTGCTTTTCCTGGAGCTACTAGGTCTCCTGTTGAGAAAAAGCAAATGGGTTTGTCTTGCTAAAAGGCTTCATAGTATAAGATAGACAGGTCATGAAAGGAACATGACTGCTCTCAGGAATAACTACTTACATCTCTAGTGAATGATTAGACAAAAAGAAAAAGGGCTAAAGTATACTTGAGGTCTAATAAAATGTTTTAAGATGTATGAAGGTCTGAGGGCATGAAAGCTTAAGTTCTGGGGGTCTCAGAAAATGATTTATGATGTATAAATGCAAGTTGTAAAGGTATAAGTAAGCGATCAAAGATATATGAAAATGGGAAATGGTTCAGATTTCTTTCCCCTTCCTATGCTGTTGTTACACTAAGATTTCAAAAGTTCAGAGTTTTGGCGTTGAGCAATGGAGTTCTGATAAGCTGGTAGAGCAGTGATTAAGATTTTAAATTGTCTTTGGTTGTCTTCTAAGTGTAGACTGAAGGTGCTTCTCATTGGGCTAAAGACATTGCTGTCCAATCTATATCTACATCTCCAGACAGATGAAAACAATGTTCATGCTTTTTAACCCAAATCTATAGCTTTTGCTAGGACTCAAAGGTGTGAGTCTGCTCCAGCTTTTCTTACAGACACCTGTTACCTGCTTTTTCTATAATGTGGATTTCAGCACAGACTGGTAATGATAATGTATCTAAAACATGTTTTTTGTAAATTAAAAAATCCTGTAAGCCTCAGAGAATCTAGGGAATCATAAGACTTGGATCCGCCTCTCACAGGTCAAAAGGATTCCAGATAAAGTACAGCCTAAGTTTCCATACCTGTCTGTTCCTGAGGATGGGGTCTCTCTCTCCTGGTCTCTGGACTCCACCCTTCCCCAACTAGCAGGCCAATGGACCTGAAAGTTCCAAAGGTAATGTTTTCCTTTATGTCCCTAAACTTTAACTCCTGTCCCTAGCCTATATCTGCCTGAGCAGATTTCCATTTGGCTGACAGACACCATCCAGGAATCAGCTGCTAACTACACCCTACTCCAAATAGCTATGAGCTCTAGAGATGCTGATGTGGACCAGTCCAGGTGATGTGGACCAGTCCAGCTGATGTGGACCAGTCCAGCTGATGTGGACCAGTCCAGCTGATGTGGACCAGTCCAGCTGATGTGGACCAGTCCAGCTGATGTGATCGCTCCCTGTCTCTTCAGCTGGGTCAGCTAACCAGAGGCTTCTGATGAATGCCCCCCTGCCTGCAGGAGGCTACTGTTTATGGGAGATAACAAAGCCACGCATTTTCACTCCCTAAACAAGTTTCTTTAAGCCATCTTCACTACATGAGCTTGATCACAGGTGGGTGGGCGGTTCCTGGGCAGGAAATACATCATACTGTATGCTCGCCCCTGATTAGACCTGACGGGAATACTTTAAGATCCTACAAACCATGATTCAGGGCCATTTCATGGGAACCCAGGTATGGACCTGACCAGAGTCCATCTACCTGGCCAGTATTTAATTAAAGCTTGCTTCAAATTTGGCTTTAAACTGCGGTAGTGGTTTTATTCTTGACCGGAGGGATTAACACCAGCATCACTAAATTAATTAGTTAATTAATTACTTCGCTTTGAGGAAGAAACTTGTGGGAAAATTCATATTTGGGGGGATTACATCCACTGTGACATGTCTCACATTCTAGGGACACAAACAAAATGTTGTTCCTGGAGAACCATCAGGCCCGCTAGGATGCAAGGCACCATGTTAGCCTGGTAGCTGGAAGAAACACACACTTCATCTTGGTTCCAACAGACAGATGGCTCTTTAAGGTTCCTCCATACACAGTGAGTATGAAGAAAAATGAATCAGGTTACCCAGAATGTTCTTAGTATTGTTCAATTTACACACTTGTTAATATGAGAGGTTCCTCACACTAGCCAAGAGAATATTTATCTCCCCCCCCCCACACACACACACTCCACTATGAAGCACTGGGCAGCAAAACCAGCAAGCCAAGAAGGAGCACTGTCACTCAGCAACACCACAGTCCAAGAGATCTACCACTGGGCCACACCCCAGCCCAAGAGGTCAACTATTGAGCCATACCCCCGCCGAAGAGTTCTACCACTGAGCTACCCCAGGCCCTTATCCCTTCTAAGAGAATAGCATACATTTATTTTCACATTAGAAAAAAATCTAGTACAGCTTCACAAGCCACCTTAGAGTATAAGCAATCAGAAACCTAAATACCTTTGGTACTTATGGGAAATGATAAAAACATGCAGAACATCTCACTCTGTTTTCTAAAAGAAAAATCCTGAGAACTGTGAAATCTACAGAAAAAAAAAACCAACCTTCTCTTTAATATTAACACTTTTATTTTTTAACACTGGTCCCTCTGACCAGCAATGATTCTAAATCTAGATCATATTTTCTATTTGGTCAGAGGAAATAAAACAACAGCTCGTTAGTTAAGGACAATGTTTTTTGGTTTTTCTTTTTTTAAAGAAGCCAGCAAAAACAATACGGATCCAAAAGCTGTATTTATTACAATAATGAAGAGGAAATTTCAGGTCAACATGTCCTAGAAATAGACAGCTATGTCAATGAGTGTAGATGCTCTCACAGAACAACTCCTTGTCTCTAGGTTGTCCTTCTTAATACTTAGTAAAAAGGAAAAATAAACAAAGGCGGGGCTAGGGGAATAGTGTAGTGGGTAAGAGAGCTTGCTGCAGACCCGCGTGGACCTGAGTTCAAATCCCCAGCACCACATAAAAGCAGGGCATGACCAAGTGTGACTGCAACCCCACCACTAGGGAGTGGAGGCAGGTGGAGCTTGGGAACTTGCTGGACAGCCAATCTAAACCAGGTGACAAGCTTCAGATTCAATGAGAGACCCACTCAAATAAGGTAGAGAATGAGAGCAGGCTATTTGGTGTCTTCCTCAAGCCTCCAGGCACATCACATACACACACACACACACACACACACACGCACACACGCACACACACACACTAAGGTAAAACATTGACACTGAGCTGCTGTAGCATAACCTCATCCATGGCCATCCACAGAACGTCCCTCGTGGTGGAAGTGATTAACTCAGCGAGTCACAGTGTCAGCTCTGAGGACAGAGAATGAACGGTGCGAAGGATGAAAGAATATCATGATTCCGTCCGAGATGACTGCCAAGCTTCATCCCTGTCATTTCTGAGGCTCTCCCACCCCTCCTACCTTAGTCTCACAGTGGGCAGCACCTCCTTCCTGCTACCCAAACAGCTTGACTCACTGGCTCATCCTCTCCTCCATCCACACCTGCATCCCTCCCTCCGCAGCCATTCTTCCAGGTCCGGCCTCAGGACCTCCCCCTCTGGACCTCGGCCCAGACACTCTCAGCACTTCAAAGGCTCCGTTAACCTCTTTGAACCGTGACCCTTCTGTAAGCACACACTTCCTCTCCTTCAATGTCATCTCTGAGTGCCTTTCCCTGTGGAACTCTAACAAGTCTGTTCAATGGAGGAGGCACTGTTTTAACCCTGTAGAAACAGCAAAGGCAGACTTCCTTTGGGCTCCAAAATCCATACTCTTAGTGCTAAGGAGGCTCGGTGCCTCTCCATCCCCACACCATCCCAACCATTTCTACTTCTGTCCCGTCACCAAAACCAAGTGAAGCATCTAAACCAGCTTATCGCTGCCTAGATGCGTCCCACGACCACGTCTTCTGTCTCCAGGACACTGCAGATGCCCTCCAGCTAAAGGTGGGACTCAGCAATAAAGCTCCTGCCTAGCATTCGGGAAGTCCTGGGTTTGACTTCCGGACCCCTGCACCCTTAGAAAGACCAGAAACAAAAAGCTGCCCTTCCTACCATATTCTATTTATTCAAATTTTACAGATTCTTCAAAACCCATCGGGTCCCACCCCTTGCAAGCAGGCTTTCCTGACTGTTCAGGGTTTCAGCTCATTTTCCCAATTACTTCATCAGTCACAGAGTGCTCGCACAATTTAGAACTTCATTTTCCATTGGATTTGTCTCCCGAACACTCATTCATTCAAATAAGTATTTTTAGAATGCTAAAAAAATTCCATTAAAAGTTTTGAGGGTTGAGGAGTTAAGGCAGTTTGGCTACACAAGTATAAGGCATTTGACCCATGGGGAAGCCAGGCAGAGAAACACATGACTGTAACCCCAGTATTTGTGGGGAAGCAGACACGGGGTTCCCAAAAAAACAGTCTAGATCAAACCTACGCCCCTGGTTCAAGAAGAGACTATCTTAAAAAGTAAGGTATAAGCCAGGCACACGTCTTTAATCCCAGTTCTAGGGAGGCAGAGGCAGGCAGATCTCTGTGAGTTCAAGGCCAGCCTATTTCAGGACAGCCAGGCCTGTTACACAGAGAAACCCGGTCTCTGGTTGGGGGTGGGAGGGAATTAAGGTGTAAATCAATAGATTTACTTGCTCAGCATGGTGGCGCACGCCTTTAATCCTGGCACTCTGAAGACAGAGGTAGGCTATCTTGGTGAATTTGAGGCCAGCAAAATCCAGGACAGTTAGGGCTGCTACACAGAGAAAATTTGTCTCGGGGGAAAAGAAAATAGAGGAAGACTCCCAACATCTGGCCACCGCATCTGTATATGTATACAAATACACACACACGTACACACACAAATTGATTAACTGGTTGACTGATTAAAATACAATTATTTAAGTTCAGAGATTGGTCTAGAAGCCAAGGATACTTCTATAAATAAAATATAAGGGGCTCTCAGGAGGATGTCTCATGGGGGAGGGAAACACGAGACAAGGAAGGACAAGACAGCAACTCTCCAGCAAAATGTGCTTCAGAGTGAAACCGGGCGCAGCTGCTTACAGAGCAGAAAGAAGTGCCCGTGGCCTTGCCAGCATGAGAGGCAGGAGGAGAGAGTAAGGTAAGATACAAAAGACCACTTCCATCATCCTCCCCACACCCCAGGCATGGGCTAAAGCTAAGCACCAGCAGCCTGCTCCAACTCTAACAAACCATCTACTGATGCCAATCAAGGCTGGACCTTGTTGCTTACATTAAAGGGAAAACAATTACTTAGCTAATTGAGGACAATGCGGTCACTAATCTAAATAACTGGACCCCAAAGCATTATATTAACTCCCCAGGGACACTGGTAAAATGAGGTGATTGCTAAGCTCCTCCCCTTCTGACTATCTTCATATTAAAATCAGAAGCATTGTGACAATAAACCGCCCACAAAATTAAGGCCAGATGGTTGCCCATTGCCTATCTCTGGTAAAAATTACAACTGGTTCAAATGGCACACGCCGAATGCTTCTAAAATAGCTGCCCGGTTATTTTAAACAATTAGTCTGCACTGAAGCAGGACATGGCAGATATCTGGGAATCCTGGGACTTTTTTCATGTGCATGTGTGTGTACATGTGTACGCACATGTGTTTGCATGTTCATATATGTTTCGGTACACAGGCATGTGGAAACCCATGGCTGACACTGTGTCTTCCTCAAGCTCTCTCCACCTTATTCACTGAGGCTAGCCAGCCTGTCTGTAACCCCAGCATTGGGGTGGGAGCAACATGCCTGCAACCCCAGCATTGGGGTGGGAGCAACATGCCTGTAACTCCAGCATTGTGGGGGCCAGCTTGCCTTTAATCCCAGAATGGGGGAACAGTTTACCTGTAACCCCAGCATCGTGGAGGCCATCTTACCTGTAATCCCAGAATGGGGAGCCTCTTGCCTGTAACCCCAGCATTGTGGGGACCAGCTTGCCTATAATCCCAGAATGGGGAGGGCAGTTTGCCGGTAACCCAGCGTTGAGGGAAAGCTTGCCTGTGATCCCGGCATTGTAGGGGGGCCAGCTTATCTGTAACACCAGCTTCGGGGGGGGCTGTATACAGAGGCAGAAGGCTCACTGGGATTTCCAGGCCCCAGGTTCAGTAAGAAACTTTGACTTAGAAAATAAAGCGGAGAACGACAGGAAGGCATGGAAGAAGCCCACACTAGAGTTACAGATGGCTGCCACACCCACTCAGCTCTTACGTGGGTTCCAGTTCCCACACCCACGAGGCAAATGCTCTAACCACTGAGCCATCTCCCCTGGCTCCGGTGAAATTTTTAAGGGACTTTTCTGACTTACTTAGAAAGGGATTTTTCCGGTTCACATTCCAAAGACTCACTTAATAGTGTATACCTATACAGCTTGCATATGTGAAGAACAACCCGTCTGTGAGTGAAGACATCCATGTGCGTGTGGAGGTCAGAGGTCAGCCTTGGGTGGTTTTCCTGGAGGCCCACCCATCTGTACTCACAGGATCCCCCGCTGGCCTGGAACTGACCGAGTATGGTAAACTGGAGGGCTGGCAAGTCCCAGCCGTCTCCTCTTCCCCCGGGGGTGGGATTATGTATGCCACCACCCTTTAGCTTTCTTTCCCTGGTCCTGAGGATGGAACTCAGGTTTCAGTGATTGCAAGCATTTTACCAGCTGAGCCAAAACCCCAGCCCTCCGTGTAATTTTTTTTTCATTTACCTATTTACTTAATTATTGAATTTGGAGGTAAGATCTCATTATATAATCATGGACTGGCCTAGAATTTGCTATGTAGCCCAGGCTAGCCTCAAAATCACAGAGATGCATCTGTCTTGGCCTCTTTCTTTGCCTCCTGAGTGCTGGGATTAAAGGAATGAGCCAACATGCCTAGCCCTCTCCATGATTTTTTTTTTAAAAGAGACTGAGTAAGGACTTCCATCTTTGCCTCCTGAGGGGAGAGCTGGAGGGTGAATATGCAGAAGGAGTTCCTGGGTGCTTGGGCAGGGGTACCCCAAAGCTCCCTGTGTTGGAATAAATACTCAAACACTTCCAGACAGACCACTTTATACAGCAGTTTCTCAGGAGAAATGTGCTAAAACATCACAGAATGTAGCTCTGAGTTGGAAAAAATCAAATTCCTGCAGGGAGAAAGTGCTCCTACCAAAGCCTTAAAATGAGTTGTGCCTGAGGGCGATGGGAAAATTCTGAAACTCAGCTGTGGAGACCAAGGCAAGACAATCAAGGGTTCCAGAATTAAATAGAGAGAAGGGCTGGAGGAAACTCCGCGAGGTGGTGCGACAGTGCTGGCCCAGCATGTACAAATGACAAGATCCCGAGGTGGACAGACAGCACTACAAGAAAAAAATGGAACAACAACAAAAAAAAAACTTAAAATGCAGAACTCTTCAAGGCTCGAAAGAGTCTCCCATCTGCATCAACCGCCCAGCTCCTCCAGGAAGGTTTTCGGGCGAGCCCTGTCGCTCGGATGTTCTCGGTGTATTCTACGTACACAGTGCAGCAATTGCTCTCACACACTCAGCCCCTCAACAGTCAGGAAGCTTAGCTGCACTTTCCAGTCCTCTCCTGCTGGCTGCCCCGCCCCTTGCTCTGCACAGAGGTGTGGAGCATGGGTGAGCTCGAAGTCGAGGGCACAGGGGAACCTGAGGCGGGAAGAGGCCGCAATGTGTTCCCTTCCTCATGGCTTCCTCCAGCTTCTCCACTAACGTGGCATAGAGAATCACATGTACTCAAGCCCACGGCTGCGTGTCAACCCGTCATATCAGCCGAGTTCACTAGGCCGCAGCCAAGGAAGGCAAGGGTCCAGACAGCTGGGAGAAAAGAGAAATAATTATCTGGATTTGCCTGAACACGTAGGGAATAAAATGGGGTTTATTTGAGGCTAGCCCAATCTACATAGCAAGTTTCAAGTTCCAAGTGAGCCGGAACTACATAGTGAGACTGTCACAAAAACAAAAAAAAAATTAAGTTTATAATGGTAATTTCAGGCCTGTTGAGACAAAAGTAGGTCTGTCATTTTCTTGTAGAAAAAAAAATATTCACCGAAGCCATCTTTTCAACATACTAATAACTTTTTACTGCAATATAATAATCTCATTTTACAGTGTTTCCCTCCGTTATTGGATTTGGAGTTTCACACTGGCCCCGGGAAACAGAGTACATCCACTTATCCCCCACGATACAGATAAAGGAAGCAGAGCTCAGAATGCAAAGTGAAACGCCCACAGCCGCACAGCCGCGCAGCCAGGCACAGCGGCACAGCCAGGCGAGTGTGAGCCTGAGTTCAAGATCACCAGCGTTTCACACCTCTCTTTGCCTTTTTAATTATTTAACTTTTCTCAGTGTGGCGACTGAAAAGTATAAAATATTGAAAGCGGGATTTCTGGGACATTTTAGCAGCCGTGTTCTATTCATACCTAGAGATCCGGGACAACATCATCTATTCACCGAATCTCATAGGCTCGGGACAGGTCTGCAGCCTGACCATAAGAGACCGTGAGACCAAAGTCACAGCTCACGGTTGGGACAGATTTGTCTTCGTGTGAAGGCGTGCTCCTTTCCTGCCCTTCTGGCTCTCATCCCGATGCGTCCCTCTCAGAAACTAAAATTCCTGCCACCAGCTGACAGACAGAACATACCAATGGCCAAATCCTGAAACCAGCCAGCTGGACACACAGGCTGGGGAATATTCGGGACTGACTTCTCAAAACCAAGGATGCAGACACGCCCACTCACAGTGCCTTCTCCTTCCAGGTGAACAGCCTGTACGCCCTACCCTGCTCTCCCTGAACAGTAAGGTAATTTTCAGCAAAGAGCAAGGCAGGGAACAGCTCGCTCTTGCACACTCATCCTTCACAAACAAAAGCAATCGTTAAGGACGTGCACTTCGAGGGATTTTTTTTTTTCAATGTAGCTAGATTTCCCTCTACCCAATGAGACATCTACTCAAAAAAAAAAAAGCCAATCAAATATTTGTAAAGAGAATCACCCCTCCCTCTGCAAAAAATGGGATTTTCTTTTTTTTAAAATTTATTTATTTATTATGTATACAGTATTCTATCTGCATGTGTGCCTGCAGGCCAGAAGAGGACCAGATCTCATTACAGATGGTTGTGAGCCACCATGTGGTTGCTGGGAATTGAACTCAGGACCTTTGGAAGAGCAGGCAAAGCTCTTAACCTCTGAGCCATCTCTCCAGCCCTCTTTTTTTTTCTTAAGATACAGCTCTGGCTGGCCTGGAACTCCCCATATAGACCAGGCTGGCCATGAACTTGGCATGAACCTCCTGCCCCTTTTTTCCTGAGTGTAGGATGACAGGCACAGATCACCAACACTGGCAGAAGAAACATGATTCGTGGTTTGTTGGGGGAGGGGGAAGCTGTCTGTTTTTGTTTTTAAGATAGCTTGAGCTCACTATAAAGTGAGGCCTTGAACTTCTGCTCCTCCTGACGGCTTCACAGACCCACACCCCACGTCCAGTTTATCGGGTACTGGAGATGGACCCCAGGACTTTGTGTGGGCTAGGCTGGTCCTCTATCAACTGAGCTACATCTCCGGCCCAAAATACAATTTCTAAACTGCTTGGCCACATTACCACTGAAATGCAATCTGTGTATTAACAATTCAGAACTGTCTCATTATCGTTCTGATCTTTACTTAACAATGGTACTTCTCCCTCTACCCCCCAAAATTTGACAAAGGGTCTGCTAACAAAAATGTAAAAGCACGGGGCAGTCGGGAGCGTTTCCTACTCCTGCAGAGGACCCAAGTTTGGTTCCCAGCATTAACGAGGTGGCCACAACAACTTGTAACTAATGTTCCAGGGAATATGATGCCCTCTGGTGGCATTCTCAGGCACCTACATCCACATAGCATACACACACACACACACACACTCACACACACTCACACGCAGAGACAGTAATGAAAATAAATTCTTAAAAAATGCAAATGCACTAAACTTGCTCCGCTTTTAAGAAAATCTGCTATGGATCCTTCTTTCAATTTTTGTTTTGTTTTGTTGTTTGTTTAACATTCTCAACCTTTTTTTCCATACAGCCTAGCACACGTGCAATAGGCTTACACGGAACCACAGAACTTGGGACCTAGACGCCAGCAATGGCTGAGGCTTTGACACTCTCCTGATTTCCACTTGCAGGGAAACATGGCCACTCTCCATTTGAATCCTGATCCTGTATTCATTCGCATATGATACTAACTAAGCTGAGTCACTGCTATATGAATCTAAAAGATTTGCTTCCCAGTGGCTGTCTGCAGACCTTCATTCAAGACAGTGAAGATCACACGGGACAGATAAACTTTCCCTGAGCCTAGACTTTCCCTGGGTGTTTTAGTTGTAGCTCTTGAAACAGTATTTAATAGTCCACACGTATGACATTGGCAGCCACAAAAGAGAGACCAAATGTGGTCAGTGATTTGGACAGATTTCCCCAATGGCTCCCATCATGGAAATGTTAAAAGTTTAGCCAGGCTTGCTATGATTGCAGGCCTTTCCATCCCGACTCATGAGAGCCTTGTCCAGGAGAACCGCAAATTAAAGGCTAGCCTGGGCAGCAGGGGGAGTTCAGGGCAAGCCTGGGCAACTTAGTGAGACCCTATCTCAAAATAAAAAAGCAATACAGGGAACGGAGCTCAGTGGTGCAAGTCCTGCCCGACATGCGCAATATCAGACCCTGGGTTCAAACCCGAGTACTTCAAACAACCAAAAATAAAAATAACCGCCAAGCCTCAAGGTCTTGGCTAAGGGAGGTGACAGCCCCAAGGTTCAAAGTCATTAGCAGGGCATCCTCATCAGCTTAGTAAACACTGCAGGATGGAGTACGGTTTGTACTTGCTGCTTGGGGTGGGCTGTGGCATGACTGAACTCAGCTAGAGAAGCTAGGGAATCCTGTCCAAAAAGACGCCGAAAATACGTCAGCAGAGAATAACCCCAAACAAATCCAACATCGGCTAGTTTAATCAGAAGACCTGAATCTTACAGTAAGTCACTTGATACAAAGCCGGGCTTAGCCAGGGAAATCTTAGAAGCCCTGTCCTGCCAATCAACCAAATGAAGCAGTGCCTAGACAAGTTTGAATATATTTTTAAGTGAAAAATATATCACTAGAAAGGCCAATACCGAAGCTCTATCAGGCGAATCTGAGCATCTAGCTACCGCAGCTTCTCAGTGAGAGCCTAAGAGCGCAGCCCGGTGGGTCTTAAGTAAGCAGACCCACACGGATGCGTTTCCGGAGCCCCGCCGGCTGCTTCTCTAAACCCACTGGCACTCGGCCCCACCCCCAGCCCCAGAAAAGTCCTGACTTGCTCAGCTGCACTTTTCCAGGTGCAGGGTCTGGGAGCAAAGGGGTTGGGGCGGGGGAGGGGGGCGAGGCCTGGAGGCGCCCCAATGAAAGGGGAGGTGAGGGAGCCGAGACGTGTCCGGGAAATTCTGGTCCCCAGAAGGGTGCAGAGCCCGGCTGCAGGACCCAGGCGACAATCCTCCCCGCTGAATTCGGGCGTGACCGCCCCCGCACGGGGCACCGGCTCCCACTCGGTCTTTCCAGAAACGCTCCAATCTCGAAAATGGGGATGGGGCGAGGGAACTGCGCGCCCCCCGCTGCGGCAACCTCTCCCGCGGGACCCACGTCCCACGACACCGCTTACCTCGGCCCGCGCCCCCGCTGGTGGCAGTGGAGTTCCCGCAACCCATCGCGCCGCCCGCGGGGAAGCCGCGCTCCGGACCTCACCAACGCCGCAGGTCCGGGAGGTGGAGACCCAGACGGAGGCGGCACCAGGGACCAGGGACAGCCCTAGCCCCGCCCGGCGCGGGGACCCCCACGGACCCCACCCGTCACCGCGGCAACCGCGGTGTCCACCAATCCGCAGCCTCCTGCGCGCTCCTCGGCCGGGCATTGGTGGTGGTTCAGAGGGGGCGGGAGTTCAAAGTAGGGTTTGGGGTACCGGGCCAAAAGCCGAGGGCGTGGTCCGCAACAGGATCACCAAGCTTGGGATGCTCACCAGCTCGCCCTCCTTCCTCTTCGCCTTCCCCTTTCTTTACTCAAGGTCCCTATTCTCCGTCCCCAGGATGTGAAGAGGAGAGGAAGTGACAGGGAACATCTGTTGGAGCATTGTGGATGTCTGTCTAGTGAGGCTAAGGTTAACAGCCTAAACGATGTTCAGATCTGAAGACGAAACCAAAACCTCTCCCGCTTTCGAAGAAGGCCGAGACAGCTCCGTCCCCACAACCTCATCACCTAGAAAACCCAGTTGCCTCACCCCCAGGGTGGTCAGACCTACGTGTCTTCCTCAAAAGTCGGTCTCTCTCAGATCTGAAACTAGAGTGGTCACCCTGCTTTCTGATTCAAGGCAGAGCTACGAATGTTCTGTGGTTTCGTTCAACATAGCCGTTGGGCATGTGTAACTGGGGTCACACACAACACCTGCTCTGCCCCGTGATAGCTGTGTGACTTCAGGAGCAATATGGAGACATAGAATCATGGACGTGTGTAAGCTACTGGCTCAACGCCTGTGCTCAGTCAACGCCAGCTGCTATCATGGATCTCGGATTGAGCAGGAATACAAATTCCCTGGAGATGAGGGATCCTCCGTTTCTTACTGTCCTCCTGGCTCACAGTGGAGAATCAATAAACTCATTGAGACACCGGTGAATTCAAGCCAGGAAATAAAGCCCCATTTTAAACTCACTTGGTATTTATAGAGAGCCCAGGCTTCTGAGCACCACCTCTGAGATTCCAGGACTTTGGAATCCTGTTATTCAGGATATGAGAAACACTGCATCCTCCATTTAAAACTTAGGTATGTGTGACCTTGCGATGGGATTCTGTTTGTTCTTGGACAAGATGAAGGCACTTTTCAGTTGGTTTCTAGAAGAGCTAAGTATCACTTTCTTTTCTAGTCTGTGGACAAAATACTTGATAAGAAGCCACTTAAGAAACCAAGGTATTAGTTTGACTGATGATTAGGTAGGAATGTAGTCCATTTCGGTGAGGAAAGGAGGGAGGCAGGAACTCAAGGGACTGTTACAAGCTTTAAGACCAACAGCCTTTCTCGGCCCACTGGGCTTGACCCAAGGTGTGAGTCCAAGTTCATTGTCTCAGGCCAATAAAGACTAAAGATGCAGACACTTGCCAGAGTGAGAAGGTAAACTTTATTAAGAAGTTTACAGAATGGTAAGAAATTAAGGAAAAATGAGGCAGGCTCCCAAGATACATTTAGTAATAAGAGAAAGCAAAGCTCTCAGTATTTCCGCTGGCCCTGTGGGGGTCCTCAATGCTGTCCATTATTCTAAGGTCCCTCTGTCCTCACAGCTACCAAGAAGTGGAAGCAGTGTTGTGGCTGTCTCTTGTCTCCCAGATGGTCTGGGCTCTTGTGGAAGCTCTCGGACTAGTTTACCAATGCTTTTTCTCATGGTTTATCTGACTTGTCAAGTCCTCTTTACTGTTCTGTACCTAGCTTACAAGTGTCTTTGTCTTGTCCTTGGTGCTCCTGGCTTTACTGTTTAAACCTAGAATGAATGAACTCTCACATCTATTCCCACTGTAACATATGTGAGGAACTTGGAGCTTGCAGCATGAGCCCTTTTCCCTTTGACCTACTGTGAACTAAACTCCTGCTTCAGGTGGCCGGTCTCACTGGGCTAGCAAAGAACAGACAGGAAAAGAGATTGGGCTGTACAATAACCTCAGGGCCAACGCCCAGTGACCCTCTTCCTACAGGAAGTCTCCACCTCTTAAAGGACCCACAACCTTTCAAACTAACATCCCCACCTGGAAACCAAACCCCAGTGTACTGGTTTCCACCTTTGCCTCCATTGTCTTCTCTCAGAGGCCACCCCTAAACAAATCCTACGTTAGAGGAGGGGTATCACCCACCACCAAGGAGCCAGAAGAATGACCGTTCCTTAGTCCTATGGTCTCTGACAGTGGGCTGCATTCCTGAGACACTTGCAAGAGCAGTGGAAGCAAACCGCAAGATCCAGAAACTGACCCAACACCCCCAGATAATCCTTTGCAGTATCTGGCCAGCATGTTGGCACAGAACAGCAAGGCCACCCTAACTGAAGATAAGAGACACAAACCAAGACCTTGAAGTAACCTTGTCGCAGTACTGCCAATGGGAACATGCCCTGTCCTGGCAATATGAAGGGCTGCTGCCACCTCACCAACTACCGACAGTTTGTTTCTAATCTAGTCTTCCTGTCCTACGTAGGAGGTGTATCAGAACATTCATTGTCCCTGCTTCCTGACAATAGCCAACCCAGAAAAATAAAATAAATCTTACTTCCTAAAATTCCCAACAAAATGACCTACTAGGAACCTAAAGTTCTTGTAAGTTCTTGACTCACAACCTCTTATGAATGGATCTCCACGCAGCTCTGTGTGTTCTGTGTGTGTGTGTATGTGTGTGTGTGGGTGGGTGGGTGGGTGGGTGGGTGTGGGTGTGGGTGTGGGTGTGTGTGTGTGGAGAGAGAGAGAGAGAGAGAGAGAGAGAGAGAGAGAGAGAGAGAATGACAGTCATAGACCCAACTAGCTCAACTACAGATGTGTTTGTGGGGATCTTTAGCAGGAGGTAACTAACCCTGATCAACATCATGTGTTTCACCTGACAAGACTACAGCTTGTGTAATCTTTCCATTCTTCTGACAAACGCTACTCTGTATCTCCTTCAAGGCCAGTCATTCCCCCGCAGGCTTGAGAGGTGACTGGAATGAGGCCATTTTAGACACTCTCTCTGCTGAAAAGCTGCAAGGTGGCTGCCTTGACCGCTATGTATGGAAGACGCTCTACAAATGAGAGTTCCTGCTCTGGGCACACTTCAAAGTCAGGACACGCCCAGCACACTTCTCCCATAGTTCTCCTGATGATCCAGGAGGTCAGTAGCCTAACACCACACCATGCCTGTCACTCATCTGGTCCTCTCTGGGGCTAACGTTTCACACCGTCATAAGAAAAAGCATGAACACAGCATGTGGGGTTAGAGAAGGAGCCACGCCACACTCAGATCATCCTATGACAGCATATGATTACAATTGTCCAGATTTGGGCCTGGAGAGGTTAGGTAGTTAAGAACACTCGGTGTTCCTGCAGGGGACCCAGGCTCACTTCCCGGCACAAAACATTCACAACCCCAGTTCCAGGGAAGGATTCAGTTCCCAGAACACACATGGTGGCTTGCAACTCTCCAACTCCAGTTCCAGAGGTTCCAATGTCGTTTGTGACCTCCATGGGCACCAGGCACGGACGCAGTACACACGCATGCAGGCAGGCAAGGCAGTCATGCATGTAAAATAAAAATAGATGCTTTTAAACGTTTTAATGTTCTGCTTTATTATTGGCTATTGTTAAGCTCTCGCTGTGCTTAATTTTAAACTCTTGTGCATGTGTGCATGTGTGTTCATGTGTGTGTGTACCATATATGAAAAGCATAGACAAAAGAGTTGGGCTTTCAGATATCCACAGGGAGCCTTCGGTAAGATAAACACAGATATGGCAACTATTGGAGTTAATTGGAAGGGGGATTGTTTGAGACAGGGTCTCGTGTAACCCAGGCTGCCCTCAAGTTCACTGTGTAACTCAAGATGGCATTGAACTCCTGGTCCTCTCTCTAACCTCACAAGGGTTTAGGCGACAGGCTTGCTCCACTAGGCGACAGCTTTCAGCACCATCACAAACCCAACGCCACCTGTCCAACTACTCTCTCTAGGTTCAAACTCCCAAAGGGGAGGCCCAAGGAGAATGTTTTCTGAGGTCAGGAAGAAATAGAAGCTGTCACCCCTTAAACTGAAATGCTGGAGGACCAACAGTGACTTTAACAGGACAATTTCCCCCAAGCCCTTAAAAAAGTTCATTTTCCAGGTAGTTAAAAAGGCAGTTGCCCCCAGTGTGTAATGTTAATTTAAGAACACAACTCGGATACTGATGTTTGAGCATGAGGAAATAGACGCCCAGAGAACTCTCACTCCCTGTTGATCCTGCATTCAAAACAAGAACTTGAACCCAGAACCTCCTGCCGCTTATCCACTCCGACCGAATGACTGCTTAGAGTGAGGAAAGGAAGCAAATGGCGCGCATCCAGGCATGGAAAGTCCTCCCTTGGCGTCCCCTCCACTGCAGCAAATCTGATTAAATCACCACTTCCTGATCTCCTTACAGCTCCTCTAGCTCCATGGTTCTCATGGGCAAAATGAAAGCACCTATCTGGGCGGTGAGGCCTGTATCCATCTCTCTCCTGCCTCCGCCTTCTTCCCATCATCTTTCAGCTCCTTAGACACTTCAAACCTGTCTACCACTGGACCTCAACACAAAGTGGTATCTCCTGCCTGGATTACTTGTCCCTCTCTTCTCCGCCTAATTCCTTCCTGCTCACACTTCAGGCTTTACTCAGGAGTAACTTCTTCAGATAAACTTTGCCTCACCTTCCCAGTGACAGCCTTGAACCTGAGGGCAGTACTCATTCCTGCCAGTGTGAGACTGTCCCTCCCAGTGAACAAGTTCTTTGTTAATAAGGAGGCCAGGCTGGCTCACTTCACTCGCACTTTGCCTAGGCAGGAGCTCAAGAATAGAGGAATGCCTCTGTCCGGCACCCACCAAGGTCACCTTCTAGAGGAGGCAGGACAAGAAAACAGATAAATAAAAATGGAGACTTTAAACCTCCTTGTTGGGATGAGTTCATGGAAGGTATTTGGCCACACGTAGGGCCGAGATTAGAAACACAAGGTCAGAAGGCCCTCAGATAGTGATGAGGACATTTAATGAGACACCTGAGGATTCAAGGAACTAGATCAATGGTTCTTAAGGCTCCTTGGCTCTGTTTTAATGAAATGCACACACACGCACATGCGCACACACCAGCAGCATCCAGGATGCCAGGCTTGGAGCCACAGCATAGGTAGATCCCGAGAACAGAGAAAAGGAATCTGAGAAAGAAACCAGAGTTCTGACATGAGGTGATGGCTGGGATTCCATTTCAATCCCACGATGTCTAGGTGCTTGTTGGGACCATTTAGAGTCCTGGCCTCCAGCTGATCTTCCCTGCTAGAGATCTTTACTTTCCTTCTGATTTGAGTTACTGAAAGCTGTGTCATAATTGTTTACCAGCTCTGCTTCACGAGCACGTGTTGCCTTGAGGATCAGAGGATAAGGTTTTCACCTGTTGGCCCACCTGACTGTTGGGTATATAAGCCTCCATGGTGCTATTGAATAAAGGGCTTCTTCCCAGTGACTAGAGGTCCGTGTCTCTGTCTGTGCTGTCTCTGTGTGTTTGATCTTCCAGCCCCTTGCCCAAAGCTCGCGAACTGTATGGTAGCACATAGAGCACAGACAGGTGGTTGTGCGCTGCAAATGGAAGTCCCACAGAGATCGGGAACTAAGGAACGCTGAGAGGTCGCCCTCAGAAGGTGAGGGTGGATTGGGGTATGTGTTAATCCTGATGTCCTTCCCTCGGTTTCGGTTCCAGGCGGTGCAGACTCAGCAAGTGGAAGTCCAACCGAGAAAGAGGGGTAAGCGGACAGGGTCGACCCCGGCCAGGGACGTATTAGGGAATTAAGACTGGACACCCTCTGAAACAGGAGGCAGGAGTGTGAATTGAAGGCCTCAAAAAGATACAATGTGTACAGATGTAGGTTTTTGTATTGTGTTGATTGTGCTGTCTTTTGTGTTCTGGACTGGAGAAAGACACTTGATTCTGGAAACTGCTAAGAAAGGTATTTTGACTTTAAAGTATGGGCCTAAGGTTTTGATGCTTTGGAAAAGAGGTTCTGCTTTTGTCTCCACAGAGGATGAGAACCTGAGGATTTATTCGAGATTCGTGCGGTTTGATTCACCGAGACCTCCTGAAATGTTGCAGTAAAATAACCCCAAGAATGCAGCGCCCCCGCTCAGCAGGAAGTAGCCAGACAGGTTGACGACACCCAATTTCCCTAAAAGATTGTTTAAGTAAGTGGGGCCCCTTCAGTGGTTCAGCAGCAAGCCTGCTTTCCTGAGTTCTGCTCCACTCCATGCACCAGTTTGGACCCAGAACGAATGCAGCTGGGGCTGGAAGGCAGCTGGAGCAGAGCTTTGCTAGGCGGCTGTGGCCGAAGGCACGTTACCCTGGCCCAGTCAGTGCCCAGCCTGGGGGATGCCACAGCGGTGCCAGGAGTATCAGTAAATGCGACAAGTGCTGGAGCTCAGACCCCGCTGGGCTGCCAGAAAAAGGCAGCAGCGGGGCAAGGAGAAGGCAGTTGGCAGTTCCAGGCTCTGCACGCCCAAGAGTCTGCGGCGCGAGTGGTAGGCTTTCCCGCAGGACCCGAGAAACCCGCCTAGTAGCTGCGGAAGGTCTCTGAGCCTGCCTGCTGCCTGAGCCGGTCGCTGGTAGGATTTGCAGAAGGCAGCAGAGGCAGGAGGATCACGAGTTTGAGACCAGCCCAGGCACTATTAAATCTGTGTTTTAGTTTTTCTTTCTTGTAGTATGGAATAGCACCTTTGGGGGAAAAGATATTCTTGGTGGTTCTTTCAGAAACTGTGGCCTGAGCAACTGCTAAGATGACCACTCCAGTGCTGCATTGTTGGTTCGGGCACCAGCCATCATACCACTGCCAATTACCAAAAAGGCTAATCAGACTGAGATGACCCTGTATTGAAAGAAACGAGATTTTGGGGTGACAGTTGTGGCAGTTGCTGTCATTGCGGTGTCTGCTGCTGCCATAGTCGCAGGACTGGCAATGGCACAAACATCGTTGGTGTCGGACACCGTGGATAAACTGGCGAGACAAATCGGCGATGCTCTCCAGACTCGGAATGCCCTGAATGTCCACTTTAAATTTGGACTTTTGAATTTAAATCAACAGACTACCCTATTGTAGGAGCAGGTGGACTTATGGCTTGTACAACAAATGTCTTGTTCACTTTTATTCCATTTGTGTGACATCTGTTAATATTGCTAATGCCTCTTATGTGGTGAAACAGCTCAATGGTTACTTGAATGCCCTTGGAATGTTACAATTAGCACACCAGATTGTCGATACCTGTGTGCCCCCCTGTTTTAGTCAAGGGTTGGGAGGCTGGGTCCAGTGGTGATTGGAGACCCTCTTGCTGGCAATCTTAATGCCTGTTACCATGGGCATTCGTCTCTGAATTCTGTAAGATCAGACAATCCATGAGAATGCAGCATATGGTCACTTAGCAAGTCCTTTTGAGCCTGTTGGCCAGTAACTCTGACGTACACCAGGTTTGGTTGCAAATACTGCACAAACAATGAAGACTCCTCCGTAGACGGGCAACTTCTACAGAAGAGGGCCCTCCTATGGGTAAGGGTTTACTCTTCTGAGATCTGAGGGTCTTCTGCCTTATAAACAATTTAGGGGGGAGATGTTGACCATTTGGAGTCCTGGCCTCCAGCTGATCTTCCCTGCTAGAGATCTTTCCTTTCCTTCTGATTTGAGTTACTGAAAGCTGTGTTATAATTGTTTACCAGCTCTGCTTCATGAGCACGTGTTGCCTTGAGGATCAGAGGATAAGGTTTCCACCTGTTGGCCCACCTGACTGTTGGGTATATAAGCCTCCATGGTGCTATTGAATAAAGGCTTCTTACCAGTGACTAGAGGTCCCTGTCTGTACCTCCAGCCCCTTGCCCGAAGCTCGCGAACTGTATGGTAGCGCATAGAGCACAGACAGGCGTTGTGTGCTGCAAGTGCTTGTCTACTTTGTCCACATAGTTTGTCATTTCAGAAAGTAAAGCAGAGACCCAAACAGGTCGTAGCCCCCCCTTGCAAAGCACTTAATGGAAACCTTAAGAGTCCAGCTCTTAAGAATCCCTCCCAGGGTTCAATTAAAGACACCGCAATAAGCAAAAGGGAGCTAAAACTTGAGGGGTAAAAACCCTACTCACAACCCAATCTTTCTATCCATGTTTCTTTATTCCTCCTGTTACAAGTGTCCCCAGTCATATATAGCCTTATAACCAGCAATTCCCCAGCCCTCACAGGTCCAGGGCTGGAATTCTTTTTCCCCATAAAAATCAGATAAGAGTTCTCACACACATGGAGAGAGATCCGTGACTGTCATCTCAAAGGTGAGAGTAACTTAATGCACATCTAGTGAACACCTTAATGGAGAAAGTTAAGGGATAAAACTCATCAGGGAATTCTAGAGGGGGGAAGGCTAGTACGCTAAGCTACATTTTTAGGTAAAGAGAAAGTTTATTTTCAGTGCAATTATGAATAGGGCACGGATTGTTTTTTAAATCAGTGCGCCACTTTTTTTCCTCCCAGCATGCATAGAGGATATCGGGTAACCAGGCAACCTACAAAACAGTCAGGGGGAAGCTATGGCTCCTGATCTGAGAGCACATTCACCTGGCACTGTAATTTCTCTGGGCCTTCAGGTCTGGAGTTTACACCTATTGCTCTGAGTGGTACAAAGAGGCGACCCAGGCCTGTAAATGATCAGTTCTAGGGCATGCTGTTATCTGCCATTCTGATCATGGGCGTTGTGGGTCTGTGGTGCCAGCAGGAAGGAAGTCTTTCTCTGGGTTACAGTTAGGTTAATTATCTCTTCTGTGGTCCTTGAGAGCAAAACACAAGCAGTAAATTTCCTGAACTAAAATCATCAGTAAAGTGAGGTGAAGGTGAGCATAAGGAATTAGGAATCTTTCAGTGTAAGGTTTTGAGTTGTATTCCTTATCCACAAGTGAGGTAAAACCAGGGCATGATTATTCTGAGCATCTATGAATCAGCAGCTTTGAGCAAGCAGTAAATCTATGTCCTTGAATATCTGTGAATATCTTAAATGGAATGTTTTTGCCTTGATCCTAAACACTGACCAAATGCCTGTTGATAAAGATAATTGCAGGAAGGCAGATCTCTGCACTTACCTAGGAGAGAGGAATGAAGGCCTGGCAATATTGTAGCAATGTTTTATTTCCTCATTTTGCCAGCCCCCACAAGTTCCCAAAGTATAAACTAACCAACACAAAGTGTAGGTCTCAGTGGCATTTAGCATATCCTCAATGTTGTCCTACCAAAGCCACAATCCAATTCCAAAACATGTCCACCTCCCCCAAAGAAAGCCTGGCATCCACCGAGCAAACATACCCCACCCCTCACTCCATGCCCAGTACCTATTTTCTGTTTTGATGGATTTGCCTGTTCTGGGCGTTTCCTACAAGGAGAGATGCTGTTACATTTCACACTTGGGCTATGTAGAATGTTTTACTCTATCGAATCTTTATATTGTTTTGTGCTCCAACGGACTTATGGAGTCTCAGGGCAAACTAAGATCTGAAGTGAGAGGTTTCTCTAACAGAGTAAAGAGGGGAAAGGAGGAAATGACTTCTGGCAGACAGCTAGACAAACCCATTGCCTGGCACCTACATTTTTTGTTTACATTTTTAAATTTTAGCTTTTGGTTACATTAAAAATAATGCATGCGTGTGGTTACCATGTTATATTTTAAGACATGTGCGCATCATATAATGTTTAAGTCATGGTAAATGTACTGGTCTCCTCACTCACAGAACAAACCATGATGAAGGTTTAGTTTACTCGTAAAATAAATGACATCATGTCCTTTTCTTGGAAGCACATTACTTGGGAAACAACCTTTTCTGAGGAATTGAGAGCATTTTTATTTGGGCATTGGATGATCACAATATAATAGGCATCTATTAGCCCGTGTAAGTAGATGAATGTTCCTGGCAGCTGGAGGAATATCAAGCTATGATTCAAGCCATGGACAGGAACAAATTTGCCTGAACATTTTTTGTTTACATTTTTAAATTTTAGCTTTTGGTTACATTAAAAATAATGCATGCGTGTGGTTACCATGTTATATTTTAAGACATGTGCGCATCATATAATGTTTAAGTCATGGTAAATGTACTGGTCTCCTCACTCACAGAACAGAACACGTTTAAAATCGTTTATTCTAGCCAGGCAGTGGTAGCACCCACCTATAATCTCTGCACTCAAAAGGGAGAGGCAGGAAGATCTCTGAGTTCAAGGCCAGCCTGGTCTATAGAGTGAGTTCCAGGACAGCCAGGGCTACACGGAGAAACCCTGTTTTGAGAAAAGGTTTTTTATTCTAATTTCCATTTATATATTTTGACATGTTATTGTTGGAGATTTGAAATATGGTTGGATAATTTTTGTTGATAAAGGTACAAAAACTCTATAAACTAGTATATATATATATATACATGTGTATACATGTATGTGTGTGTCCATTTACAAATTTAGTATCCAGCCATAATTATTTACTCAATGGAGCCTTTTCATTTGAATCTCATTTTAAGATCTAATATTTAAATAGTAAAATACTATGAAATCTTAAAGGGAGCCCGAGCAGTAGCTGGAATACACATACGCAGAAGTCTTTATCACAGCGGCTTGTTTTATAATTTCAGTTTTCAAAACCCGAATTTTAACAGCTGCATATTTGTATCTCTAAGCAGGAAAAGAAAAGAAGTTTGATACTGAAATTCTGGAGTCTGCGTTTCTCCGGGAAAGTCCTCTGCTCTCGGAAGACTGCATCCTTATTTCATAGGCTCCTTGAAAGGAGACCAAAGGAGCTGCGTTCTCCCTTCTCATGATTGCCCGACAAATGGGATTGAAAACCCAGCCAATGCGTCCTGCTCTGCATGCATGCGAAGGAGATGGCCCTTGGCTACAACACCCTCGCCAGCCAAGTTTGGGGAGATGCATGGAAACCAGTCAAAACCTTCTTGCTAGAATCCCAGAAACGCACCCCACACAGCCAGCATGTCAATCGTGTCTGTGTCGCTAATTGGCCTATGAAACGGCTCCGTTGCCATGACTAAGTAAACAACATTCAGGACGATTATGATTAAATTGCTTGGAAGAGGGGAAGGAAGGGTGGAAGGCTGTGTCACTGAGTCATTAGCAGAAGACATTTGGAGCCCTGAGTCTGGAACCGGGACTTAGAGGGATTTCCGAAGGAAGTAATTTCCTAACTCAGGCAGGCTCTGGGCAGGAGCAGGCAGGGCGTAGAGGCATAATGAGGACATCCTTTTCTCATCAGAAATGCTACAAGAGATGTCAGAAAGCACAAAAGGACCTCGGGATTAACCTGCAGTGCTTTCAAGCCTACGGGCCTTAAAAGCTGATGCCAGACAAGTCTCAGGCCGCAAACCCTTAGATCAAAGTTCTGAGTCCTCATGCCTCTGTGTATGTGTGTGTGTGTGTGTGTGTGTGTGTGTGCGCGCGCGCGCACATACCCACGCAAACATAGACACGCAGGCACATTGCTCGTGTGTGTGTGTGTGGAGGCCAGAAGTCAACATCACCTGTCTTCTTCCATCACTTCACCCCTATTTTTTTGAGACAGGGTCTCTTGCTGAACTTGGAGTTCACTATCTTAGCTAGATGGCCTAGCTCCTGAGCCTTGAGACGGGCCTATCTCCAGCCCCAGCGCTGTGCCGGGTTCTCACGTGGACTCAGCAAGCATCTCTCCAGCCCCAGCGCTGTGCCGGGTTCTCACGTGGACTCAGCAAGCATCGTACCCGCTGAGCCATCTCCTCAGCTGCCTTACAGACCCGGTTTCCCATCTTGATTTTCCTCAGCCCTCCTCGCTTGAGCTTCTAAGCAGCAGCCAGAACCAGCTGCTTTGATCCCGCCCGTGAATCAGGTTTCTCTCCGTGGTGCTTTATTCCAGTTGAAATTCAGTTTTCTGGAGGTCTCAGCAATATCCCTGGTGATTGCTCCCATTGTGTTTACACTAGAACTGCAGGAAATTGCAGGCTTAGAGCTTGGAAGCCACGGGGACCGTCGTCACTGTTCTATAGTCCCTATGCTTCTCGGCCTACAGCCTCCACAGAACCTAGGCAACCAAGACCTCTAGAGCCAGATCTCCTGGTCCAAATTCTGACCTCACCACCTCCTAGCAAGTTCCTTGGTCGTTCTGTGACTCAGTTTCCCTATTTGTCATAAGGGTAAATAAGTACCTATATATCAAGTTGTTCTGAGAACTGGATGGGTTCCTTGAGGTCAGCCATTAACATATCCATCACATGGTAAATACTAATGAGGATTTGATTTCAGGAGAAAAGTATCATAGGAATACTGTTGCCAATATTAGCAAACATTTCTGGTAAGCATTTGATCATTGGTAGTTGTCATGTTTGTAGGACTTCAGAACATTTAAAGGAGAGGATGATGATTCTTATGTTGTTATTGAACCATTATAGAATGCAGGAGGCCACCTCTGAAATGCTGAGGGCTGCTGAGGAGACAGAGGATAAAGTGTGTTCTGATACGCACACAGGGCTCGGTAGAGACCCACAGCGGGTGCTGGTGATAAGGACATGGTTCAAGCCAGGCAGGACTTCCTCCAGGAGACCACATCAACTGAATGGTGTTAGCCAGATGGAGGAGACAGGGATGGTACCCCTGGAGAGGAGGCAACCAAGTGATCTTTGCGCTTAAGGCTTCTGATCAAATCACACCAATGAATGCCTGATATTGCCTGCCCCCCCCCAGTTCCCCACCCCCTGCCACGGCAGCTGCCGAGATCAAGACACACCACCTGGCAGGCATTGCCTTTTCAAAGCTTACCCCTCCTCCCTTGGCCCCACTCCAGCCTTTCAGGAGCTTCTGTAGTGAGCCAGCCCTTCAAACGGGCATTCGCATTCGTTACCACGTCTACCTTAGCACAGGAACGCTTGTGGGCTTTGCTTTCCTCTTCCTTCGGCCCCAGCTCTGACCAAAGGCCATGCGCTGAGTGATTAGAAAATGTTCCCTACAGGCTCGTGTTCTGAAGAAACAGTCTCAGGTTGGTCACACGGCCATAGAGACTTTGGGAGGTGGGGGCCTAACTGAAGGAAATGGGTCACTGGATAAAATCCTTGGGGATATCTCTCGTCTCTTTGCCTTCAATCTCCTCCCCTTCCCTCCCTTCCCCTCCCCTCTCCTCATATCGCCTCTCCTCTCCAGTAAGGTGAAGCAGCTTCTTCACATGCTTCTGCCACCACCTGTCCCAGAAACATGGAACCAAGTGACCATAGACTGAAGCCTTTGAACTGTGAGCTGAAAGATAGATAGATAGATAGATAGATAGATAGATAGATAGATAGATAGATAGATAGATAATGGATAGATAGATAGATAGATAGATAGATAGAAAATGGATAGATGGAAGATAGATAGATAGAAAATGGATAGATGGAAGATAGATAGATAGATAGATAGATAGATAGATAGATAGATAGATAGATGATAGATAGATAGAAGGATGGATGGATAGGTAGATACACGGATGGATGGATGGATGGATGGATGGATGGATGGATGGATGGATGGATGGATGGATGGATGGATGGATGGATGGACAAATGGATGGATGGATGGATGGATGGATGGATGGATGGATGGATGGATGGATGAACGGATGGACGGATGGACGGATGGACGGATGGACAAATGGATGGATGGATGGATGGATGGATGGATGGATGGATGGATGGATGGACGGACGAACAGACAGATTCTTCTTTAGTTTATTTTTCAGGTTTTCCATCACAACAACAAAAAGTCAGCCCAGATCATCAAATATTCCCTCACTGGCAAGTGTTTTATCTGGTTGGTAAGAATGGATTCCTCCTCCCTCCATATCTTAGACATCTTCCTTACCATACTGACTGTAGCATCCTATTTTATTTATTTCCTTTCAACTTCCAGCCCTAGCAGAAATGCAAACCCTACATGAAGGTTTTATTTGATTTGGCATTGCTAGAACCCCAAGCACATGGGAAAGTCTCAGTCAACTTGAGCTATTATTTCTTGGCTGAACAAATCTCCCTGAGTCCCAGCATCAGTCCAGAGAGAATGTGTTTGAAGATGGAGTCGATAAACTAGATCAAAGATTGTTCAAAGCAGTCTTGTTAGGGGGAGAAAGCAATTTTGTTCAGCAGCCACTGACTTCCTCTCTCCCTGGGATCCCAAGCACTTGCTTTTTGAAGCCTATGACCAAGAAGAAGAAGTAATTGGAACAATGTATACTTTCAGAGTCCCACATCCCTGTCAAATGCACAGTCCTGATATCTGGGCATCTCTTGCCATCTAGTGAGCACTTATGGGTAGTCAGAGATGCTAGCCTAGGCTTCTTTAAACAATAAAATGGAAGTAATTCTGCCGATTGGCAAAGAATGGGAATTTTGTCCTCTGTAGTTTGTCAGTTCTGGTGCTGCTTCAGCCCCTCCCTCCCTCCCTCCCTCCCTCCCACACACACACACACACACACACACACACACACACACACACACACACACAGTGAATAGTGTCGCTGTAGTGAACTAGCAGACAGCCTTGGCAGCAAGAAAGGAATGAATTCAGGAAGAGTTTCCTACTTCATGGCTCGAGAGCTCACCATCCATGTTGTGTACCCTGTACACGGCACACCTGCATTCGTGAGGCACTCATGGGACAAGCCATGAGCGTGTAATCTTCGTAGTTGTGTAATACAGCAGCACTGGTCAGCTGGGCCTGGCTTGCAACCCAGAATTCCCAATTCAGTTGTAGTGATTGATCTGGGAACCTGTACCTTAAAGGGACACGTGAGCCTGCCCTACCCCATGTCCCTCCAGGTGATATGGACCCTGGCCTTATTGAGACACTGTGTTGATAAACATTGACCTAGCAAGCACCTTGCTACAACAATAGTGTGACTGATCCCATAGCCGCCTCCTCTCCCTTCCCAGTCTAACTTAAAATAATTATGCGCTTAAAATTAGCAAAATAAATTTCCTCTCATTTTCCAGGTGGCCTGCTGAACTGTTATAACATGGTCATGATTACAAAAAAAGAACAGAAAAGAAAATGAGGTGGGCATTAAGAACCCCATATTGGTGTGCTCATGTATAATTTTCTGCAAGTTGCTAGCACTCCACCTATACCTTAGGCCAGTCATTCTCAACCTGTGGGTTGTGACCCGTTTCGGGGTCCAAGGACACTTTAACAGGGGTCACCTAAGACTATCGGAAAACACAGATATTTACATTATGATTCCTAACAGTATCAAAATCATAGTTATGAAGTAGCAACAAATTTAATTTTGTGGTTGGGGTCACCACAACGTGAGGGACTTTATTAGTGTCACAGCGTTGGGAAGGTTGAGAACCACTCATTTGCCAATGAAGAGGTCTCACTTCCTCCACAAGAAGCCCCAGTTTCTGTTCACATTTGCAAATGTGAATACAGTCCTAATTATGAAAAGAAATTCCATTAGATCCCTGTCTGTACCGCTCTCTCTAGCCTTTCTCGTTTTTCCAAAACTATGAGTCATCTCTATCTCTCCATGATCTGGTCACAGTTCTTGAGTATTTATTTGCTTCTGGTACCCTTGACCTCAAGGGTAGGATATCTAGACCTCTACTGTTCAGATCGCTCTACAGTCTTGCTGTTTTCCATGCAAAGTGCCCTGACACTCAGCATGGGTTTCCTAGGCACTCACAACCTTCAGGGGAGCAATTTCCTTTGCTGTTCATTTCTGCCAAGATGTACTGCCTAGTCACGGGTCCAAAAGCTGTGCTCCTGGAAGTCAGGTATCTTCTCACAAGGGTGAGATCTGACATGATCACAAGTGATGACGGAGAAATTGTGATTATCTGAATTTAAGATCACACATTTATTTTCGTTTGTTTATTTGCTTTATTTTTGCATGTGAGACAAGGTCCCACCATATAGCCCTCACTGTAGGCGGAATTTTCCATCTAGACGGCCAATTAGCTCTGTCCTGCCAGCCACTCCCCCAAGTAACCACACAGAGACTTATTATTAACTATAAATGCTCGGCCGATAGCTTAGGCTTGTCTCCAGCCAGCTCTTACAACTTAAATTAACCCATTTCTATTAATCCGCTCATTTGCCTCATCCATGAACTTCCCACGTTGCTTCTCCCAGTCTGGCTCGAGACTCTGCCCTCCTTCTCCCAGCATTCTCTCTGCGCTGAAAATTCTAGCTATCGGCCAATCAGCTTTTTATTAACCGTGAGAGCAGCACGTCTTCACAGTGCACAAATGGATTATTGCACAGCACCTCACTGGCCTGGACATCATTGTGTAGACCAGGCTGACCTCATACTCAGAGAGAGCTGCCTGCCTCTATGTTCCAAATGCAATGCTGGGACCAAAGGCGTGTGCTAATATGCATGCAGAGGACTTGTGCGTGTCACATATGGTGGTGCCCGACAGACAGTAAAGCAGCCTGGAAGAAACGAGTCACAGGCAGAATAGACATGTCTGTGAAACATGTGTAAGTTCATGTGGTAAGTTCCATATGAAAGGTTTTGGAAGGTAGTGTGTGGAATATATTAATAGTACCCCCAAGAGGCAGAAAGAGAAGAATTTTGCCTTCTGCTTTTCATCCTTCTGCCCAATGTAAATTCTTTTACTCAATAGCATAGCCAACTCTTATAACTGAAATTAACACAACAGTAGGAAAGTGCTGTGTGCTACCCAGGGTAGTGTGCTGATCACCCAGGTTCAGGGACCATTGCGCCAGGCAAACGAGGTAAATTCTATTCGTTTAACTTCTCAGTTAAAAGAATTAAGCCTTTCCTCCAGATAAAAGCTCTTCCAATTACCCTATAACCACCAAGCCTCAAGGACTACCAGCACTTGGGAGACCTTGTCTCCACAGTAAGTAATCAGAGATGATGAGGGGCAGAAAAAAGAAAAAACAGCTAATTGAAAGTTGAAAATGGAAACGTAAGAGGGGGAGGGAGTAAAGATACCTAAAACCATTTCCAGGGAAGGCAGCCTAGACCATTGTATCTCTACCCACAGCCTACAATTCTAAGATACATGATACTTTGTCTCACATCCTTGAGGTCCTTGAGTAGAAAGATCCATAAAGAAAGTACACTAAAGTTTGTTTATACTGCAACGCCTTCTGAACAGGCTAAATTTTAGTGGTCAAGGGCCAAAGCATTGAACCTTTCATAAGACACATAATTGTTTATCACTGCAATATCTGTCTTAGTGAAATGCACTGTCAGCTCCAAATAGAATGCTCTTTAATAGTCCCTAGGCTGAGGGTGTCGTTCCATGGGTAGGGTACTTGCACAAAGACCTGGGTTCAATCTTCAGCTCTGCATAAGACTGGGCCTGCTACTGCACACCTGTGATCTCAGCACAGGCGGCAGAGGCAGGAGGATGGTGGCTCTTGTCCTTGCTTTTTCTGTCCACGAGTCTCCTAGGTGGGAGGGAACTGAAACCGGTAAGCAGGGTTGGGCAGTTGAGTCAATGGAGACAGCTCTCCCTGGAACCCTTTAAGTGTTACAACTCCACTTTATCCCAGGAAGAAAAGGGACTATAAAAGCTGGGGACAGTGGCAGGGGCATCACCTAATTTGCATTGAGGCACACTCCCATCATAAGGCTTCTAGCCTGTGCTGCAAAGAAGGCTTCCAGCAGGGATCCGTGTCAGGGTTCAAGTTAAAGATAAGTCAGGCACCTGGTTTAGAGATAGCTTTCAGATAAGGTTTGAAAGTCCTCTAGGCCCAGGGACATTTCTCCAGATAAGAGCAGGTAGGACAGGAAGTTCTGCTGGGAGAGGGAGCCCCACCTCCCCAGGCCATTGAGATAAGCTGTCAGGACGCCAATCTTCCAACAGAGGATCAAAAGTTCAAGGTCATCGTCAGCTATGCAAGGAGCAGGAGACGCTGGAAGCCCCCACCAAGGACTATAGTTTAATATTTCATATCAAATTCCTCTGCCACTATTAAAAATTGAGATAGCTCTCCGTCCTTAAATTATCCTTGAGATACCAGTTTTTATCCTGTTTTCTTTTTTCCTTCCATTCCTCCTTAATGCTGTATTCTCAACACAGCACTTTTTGAGAGAGAAAAGCAACTTGAAGAGAAAGTAGAGGAACGCAAGCGTGGAAACTTCTTCCTTGGCTGGAGAGATGGCTCAGCCCTGAATGGCTAGAGGCTCACAATGAAAAATATAGGAAACTTCATCCAGTAGGTATTTAAAAGCTGCAAATGACTCTCAGCTCCAAATCCTACCATAAAAATATGCAATGCCAATTCCACATCTGGACTCCTGATGACTGTACCTGGGGTTTTCAGCAATTTGTGAAATCTGGCAAAATTTCAAAACAGTAAATATCCCTTGATATGAGATACACATTATTTGCTAAAAATAAGTTAGGATACAATCCACAACAAATTTACAAGATTTTCAGCCTCAAACAACAGTCAAGTCTTTTGGTAGTTATTAATTCAGTAATTGTTCTTGTCTGTAAGCAGATGGTTTTCGCATGTATATTACCACCTTTTTGCTTCAGAACCTTAAAGGGCATTCAAAGGGAATTAGTCACATTCTGCCCTGGGACTGGGGAGACAGACATTCACAAACCCCAAATTCTCATGCAGCCAATCAAGGGACAAAAAGAGTCGGGTGGGGGGGAACTGGCTCCAAATAATCACTCAGAGAAAATGGAGATGATACTGACTGAAACAGTTTTCTAAATAGTTTATTTTTCTTATAAATAATAAATAAATAAATAGAAGGTCTGTTTCAGCAAATCACACTTTTGGGAGTTTTTTTCCTAACTAGAGCAATAGTAAGTCTATTTTGGAACAGGACAGGCTATTTATAAAAGGGGGGCAGGGAGGAAAAGAATATTTGTTTAAGAAAGCAAATGTTTCAGATTTCTCATTATTTTCCCCAAATGACCCATTAAATCTTAAGTAAATACAAAGTTGGATTCCAGATCATTCCTTGAACCAGGACTCCCATGCGCAATGCAGGCGATTTCCCTGCTGTCGTTTGAGAAGAGGGAGCCTCAGCTGAAAGAAATACCCCCATCAAATTGGCCTGTGGACAAGCCTGTGGGGCATTTTCCCAAGCCCAGGCCGCCGCGGGAGGTACCATCCCAGGCAGGTGGTCCTGGGTGGGATAAGAAAGCGGGCTGCGCAAGCCGCGGGAGCGAGTCGCTAGGCAGTGTTTGCTTCGGCTCCTGCTTCCAGGTTCTTGTTTCCAGGGTCCCGCCTTGAGTTCCTGCCCTGACTTCCTTTCAGGATGGACTGTGATGTGGAGCTGTAAGCTCAAGATATTCTTTTCTCTCCAAACTGCTTTTGGTCACGGTGTTTCACCAAAGCAATAGAAACCCTAACGAAGACAGCTGCCATACTGTGACCCTACAAAACGACCAGAGAACAGCCGTCAGGAGCTGTCCGTCTTGCTTTCTCGAGACGGAGTCTCTCTCTGTCTTGGAATCTGCCAAATCTGCCAACCATGTGCCTGCCCACCTCCCCAGTGCCAGGACTACCTGTTGCCACCGCCCCTGGCTTCTTTAGGTGAGTTCTGGAGAGTGAACTCCGATATTCGCAGTTACCAGGCAACCAGTTTACCATGGGAGCCATCTCCCTAGTCCCTGGTGCGCGCTTTGAAAAACCATTAGTTTTATCTAAATGGGTGTCACTTATCAGCCCTATTTTTCCTGTCATAAATCAGCTAACCCTCTTGCCCCTAAAAACAGATGAAATTATCAATTTTAGGATCAAAATAGATAGCATCTACTCAGTCATGAATACTAATAATAAACATCCTTGAAAGCAAGAAGCAAGACCTTGCAGTGCAGATTTATTCAAGGTTCCTCCTGGAATTGTCAGAGAATTTGTGACATAGCATATTCTGTGCCCTTCTCTATCCTGCCCTTTAGGTTGGTATAAACAAACGTGTACAGGGGAGCATGTATTTTTTTTTTCTACTCAGTATCCTTACTCCAAGAAGTAACCCCTTACCTGCTCTTGCAGGCTTCATCCGTGACTTCTGATTACAAGCTTAGAGCAGGCACGTGACCCTCCAGAACATCCCAGGTTAGCTACTGGAAGAGTTCAAATCATTTGATGTCTTTATTATTTTAAAATCACTTCCTTATGGCTGATTCTACTCTTCGCTCAGAAATCGATCTAATAGGTTATTCATAACCCTAAGTGTGTCTGGAGTAGTGAACACAAGTTTGTATGATTAACGACTTCCGAGCTTTGGTTGGAGGGCAGCACAAGGAATAAGTGTCCGGCATTTTTTTCCTTCCATAGCCTAAAACGGCAGTCAATATCAGGAAGCATTTTCATGGAAAGTGACCCTGGACACAGCCACTGACGTCCATTCCTACACTGAGAGATACAGATTTACATTTTTCAAATGCTCACGAATCCTCAAGGCCTGACCATACATGGTCATTAAATAGGTCTCCACTACATGTCAATGGTAAATCACATTCTTACACTTAAAATATTTGCAAACCCCTTTACTGGGGCTGGAGAGAAGGCTCAGAGGTTAAGAGTGCTCTTCCAAAGGACCTGTGTTCGGTTCCCAGCTGTTCCAAGCACCCACGTCAGGCCACTCACAGTGACCTGTAACTACAGCTCTAAGAAATCTAAGACCCTCTCTGGCCTCCAAGGGAGACAGCACTCATACGGGGACACATACATAGGCACATACACAAACACATAAGATCCCACACCTTAAAAAAAATTATAAAATGCATATAGCAAACAATTTATCCTCTTGACCTTTTTTATCGTGACCATTTTATCCACATTGAGCAATGTCCTCCAAAACTTGACAAGCTGTATTCATTTCTTTAAAAAATGTGGTCCTATGTAGCTGGGGTCTGTGTTGATATCCATGGCCTTGTTGCCACCAAAGGCCATCATAGTGGCTTGTACCCAGGGCCATGGCGACATCTGGGCCTGAGCTACTGCTGAAGGCCATATCTGGGTCTGTGGCCTTACATCAGCCAGAGTCTGTGTTGATGTCCATGGCTTCTGCTGCCACCGCGGGCCGTGCGGATACTTGGGGTCTGCTCAGCCACCTGAGACCATGTTAGTGTCTGAGGGCCATGCAGCCACCAGGGCCACACTATCTGGTTGGTCTGCACTGCAGGCCCATGGTATTCTGGGCCCAGACTGCTGCTGGGGGCCATGTCTGGTTCTGTGGTCCTGCTGCAGCTGGGGTCTGTATGCTATCACGGGGCAGGGTGGCTCATAGGAACCATGTGTGTTGAAATTCAAAGGTCGTGTTGAGCCAGCACTGACCACCACTGGACCTGGGAGAACTGGCCTTGCCCCTCAATAGCCACTGCAGCAAAAGAGCTGTCCCTGCCCCTCACCACCGGAGTGGGAGAGCTGGCTCCACTCCTTCCCTGGGGGGTCGACCCATTGGCCTAGACTGACCAAATCAGCTGCCACCTGGGCTTTGAGTTAACCCATCCCAACATCTTCCCCTTCCATGACCTGCTGGACTTTGTGAAGGGATTGGTCCTGCAGAACCGTAGCCAGGATCTTTCAGTGAGGGTGCGGTACTGATGGTGTACCAGAAGCCAGAGGCCTTGAACCAGACCAACAACTCATTGCAATGCCCATTTGCATATGAAGTAAACATACAAAGGGACGTGCTGCGTGACACACGGCAGCTCCCATTGCCACTAAGGCAAATGAAGAGGTAATGGAGAGGCGGGAAAGACCAAATGAGGTGGTTTTGGTGTCTGTTTGTTTTGGGGTTTTTGTTTTTAGTTCTCTTTTGGGGGGAATGCTACGGGGGTGAGGGGTGGACATGGATGGACTCGAAAATGAGTGGTATTGAGGTACATGATATGAAATTCCCAAAGAATTAATTAAAAAATTACATTTAAAAAAGTTGCTAGGCCATGGTAGCACATGCCTTTAATCCCAGTGCTCAGGAAGCAGAGGCAGGTAGATCTCTGTTGAGGAATATTATTTTCATGTGTGTTACTTTTGTTTATGCTGCATTTGGTTAACTGTGAAGCTGTGAGTCTTTGCCTGTCTAAAACACCTGATGGTCCTAATAAAGAGATGCACGGCCGATAGCGAGGCAGGAGCAAGGATAGGAGGGGCTGGTAGGCAGAGAGGATAAATGGAAGGAGAAATCTGAGTGGAGAGAGAACAAGGAGCAAGAGAACAAGGGGAGGAGGACATCAGGGACCAGTCACACAGCCACACAGCAAGCCACAGAGAAAGAAGCAAAGAAAGGTATACAGAAATAGAGAAAGATAAAAGCTCAGAGGCAAAAGGTGGTCACGATAATTTAAATTAAGAAAAGCTGGCAAGAAACAAGCCAAGCTAAGGCCAGGCATTCATAACTAAGAATAAGCCTCTATGTGTGATTTATTTAGGAGCTTGGTGGTGACTTCCTGCAAGAAATCCAAAAGAGAGAAAAAAAAATCACACAACAGATCTCTGAGTTCAAGGCCAGTCTTGTCTACACAGCTAGTTTCAGGACAGCCAAGGGTACATAGAGAAACCCATTCTTGAAAAACAAACTGAAAAGTCCCTTTACCCCTCTCTGCTGTACCTGACTATTACCATTCTACTTTCTGTCTCTATTAAATTCAAGTTCCCATTAAATTTTGAGCCACATTTAATCTCCTTAATTTCTAAGTACACTATTACTTCATGCCTAAAGTCCAGACAACCCAGAAATGCCTATGATGGAACAAACACTAAATTCTTCCCATTCCCAGCCCCACAACCCAGAAGTAGGTCATAACTATTAACAGTTTCAGGTACATACAGTATGAATCTTTCCTATACAACTATTTGGCAGTTGGGAAGGGCGGGAATCACATCTCCTCTAGAGGGGGTCTCTTCTGAAAAGTTTCTGCATCCCATAAGCCCCTCCGCCGACGCAATAATCCATATCAGACCAAATCAAACCAAATTAGAAAAAGCCCAGGTTTAATGGATACCAAAGCTCCCAGATGGCTTTCCAGGCCCAGAGAGGAGACAGGGAAGGAAGACTGGGAAACCACATGTTTGTGCTCTGAGGGGCAATTTAAATATCCTGTGGGAGTGGCTTTGAGCATCTCTGGGGAGGGATCGTCATTTGGCAGGCTTTCTCTGGGGCGGATTCTAGACTGAGACAACTCCCAGGGGAGGGGGCTTGGGATGGAGGTTCCACCCAAATGTTTCAGACTCTTTGGATATATGGATGCCAGTGGCTGGGGTGAGGCCTTAACCCAAACATCTTCATCACTGTGCCTCTAAATCTCATGGACCATGCACCACTATCCACTTGCTCTGGTCCCATGCATGTGTTGTGCACTTTAGACCACAACTCAAGAACTCCAACGCCCATCCCTCCATGGTGAGTAGTGGGCACACGCTATGGTTTACATACGTGTCTTCCAAAGACTCATGGCAGAGGATCCAGCTTGTATTGTTTGGGGGAGGCAACACAACCTTCAGAAACAAGGCCTGGCAGAAGGAACTTAGGTTATTAGGAAGGTGACCTTATAGGAACATTGGATCCCAGTCCTGTCTTATCTCTTGTTTCACTCCCGTCTACGATGAGGTGGGCAGATCTCCTCTGACAGGCCTCCTCTGTCGTACAATCATGATAAATTAGAGCACCATAGTCTACAGCAACAGAACCAGCTGACCACGGATGAAAGCCTCCAAAACCATGAGTCAAAATGAATCTTTGCCCTTTAAGTGGATCGTTTCAGGTATTTTGTCCCAGTAAGGGAAATTTAATTAGCACACAGCCCTCACAGGGATGAGGATGAGGAAGTACCTATAACAAAGACTATGAGAATGGACCTCATTGTGTGCATCTATTCTCAATACTAAATCAGAAGAAAGGGCAGTAGGCTTTACCTTAAAGGGAAACAAAAGATCTTAAATAGTTGGCCATAAATAAAATGGTTTATTTTTAACAAAAGAGGTCCCATGGAAATCCCCAAACAACCCCATCTGTTACCAAGATAATAGGTTGCCCTCCACAAACTGACAGCTAGGTCCCCATTGCTGAAGACAACACCCACACAATTCACTGACGATAGAGAGGTCAACCTATGGAGAGCATTCACCTCTACATCCCAATGTCTTTGGTATGGGAAGGGCCTCTGCAGGCTACCCAAAGGGAAGTGTAAATACCAACCCAGCCACAGAGCCTTTGATCTACAATTCTGTCCTTCTTACAAAATATGCTAGGGCGATGTTGGCACGAAGCTGGTGGGGGTCACCATCCAATGTCTAATTTGACCTAAGGCCTACTCCACAAGATGGAACCCATGCCCAAAATTGCTTGGGTGGCCAAGAACCCAACTAGATAGCCCAGAGACTTAGGATAAAGCCAAATACTGCTGGTCTTTCAAAAAACTGGTGATAAAAAAGACTTCTGTATTCTTCTATACTCAATAGATCAGTGATTTGATCCACCATCATCAGAGACGCTTCCCCCTGTGGCAGATGGGAACAAATACAGAGACCACCCCCCAGCAGAGAGAGAAAGACCATGGAATACACAGCTCTAAATGGGAGGCTTCCATTATCCTTCCCCTCAGAGTTCAAGGAACCCAGGTGGAAGAGGCAGAAAGAGTGAAAGGGCCAGAGGGTGTTACAGGAGGAGCAAGAATTACAGTTACAATGTTTATATCTATTTTACCTTTTATCATAACAAAGGAAAACTATAACTATCTATCTATTCTTCAACTCCATCAAAGACCTCAGAAGGATATAATATTACCTAAGTAAACAGGAAGTGCATTGCAAGCAACTTCCAAAACTCTAGAATTGACAGAGACATCTTGCTGCCTGGACAGTCACCCAAAGTTATTCTGTACTTCTGAGGCATCCATCTTGAGCCTACAGGCTCATAGTATCCAGCAGACTTTTCCATGAAGCAGGAAATTTCAAAGACAGTTCAGTCACTTTCTTCCGTGTCCTGCAGAATGTCTTGCAAACTCTTTCATGAAGCAGAAACCCCAAAGGACCATCTCACTTTTAGGCAAGTTCAGCAGTCATCTCTCTGTGGGTACTGTATGTTCAGTTTATGCATCAGTCCAGGCAAGAGCAGTTTCTTGCCCAAAGGGCTAACCAACTCCATAAGGAGCCTCTTCAATGCCCATCTTCCTCTTGAAGTAGCTTGGTGCTGCCAGGAAGAGATGTGTCTCATTGTCATGAAAAGTCCTAAGTTATTAAAACATTTTAAATGCCATATTCTGTAGTCTTTGAAAGATATGAAGAATGCCTATCTAACTGAAATACATCTCTGTACATCTAGAAAATCTAGCTAACATGACTACAAACTTGACTATTATAGATGATTATCTATTAACCTATAATTCTTAATTATACATTAATTTTTAAATGAACTACACAATCACAATACCTTAATCAAGAGCAGAAATACATATACATATAACAAGATTGACCTTAAATTTATATCAATAAACCAAGATTTATACCAATGCAAATTATTCATCTCTATATCATACGCCCTTTAAATGTAAAAGAACATTTATAAAGAATATGTGGGAATATGGGCATAGTTTTTCTCTCCAAACTGCTTCCTGCTGTATGGGGGTGCTGTTAATCAGGTCTTTTATGGTGTATCCTGTGTGCTAGGTTCATCTCAGTCAGCAGTTGAGTGAAGTAATTTTCTGAAGGTGTTCACAGTGACCTTTCAGGATGGTGTGGACTATCATACCATATTGGTCTAGAAGCAATCCACAGGGTCTCATCCTCTGTGAAAACAAAAGAACTTTTTTTCCAAAGCATCATATCCTTAGACCCAAATTCTGAAGTCATAATACCTTTATAATATACATGCTGGTTTAGCTTAGCCCATACAATGAAATGTCTCTCTGTACTTAGCTCCTTTACAGTCAAAAAATTCAAAGAAAACACAATAATATACATAATCCAGACTCTCTGTGAATTTTCCATTTTTACATGGCTTATTTTTACTCTATTACTTTGTCTCTTTAAAGACTTTACCCTTTTTTTAAAGCATTAACTTTACTTTATGACTTTCTATATTCTTTTTTTTCTCTCTCACAAGCCTACGTACGTTTATCTAACACTGTGTCCCATTTAGAGGTCGTTTATGTCTGAATCTGTCCTATTGCATTGTCTGTAATTCTCTACTGTCTCAAAGAGCTTTTAAAATGCTAAGCAGCTTGGTTGCAGCTGCTCTGGATGTTGGCTCTGCCTCTCTCCAATTTCAAAATTGTGGACGTACCATTTCTGTTAGCTCTGGGGCCACCAGGTAGGAGCAGCAGTCAGCACTTTAACTCTGAGAATGTGCGTACAGCACATGAACTCGTTTTATCTGAGTCACAGCCCAATCTGCCATACAGAGCACTGTGCAGCCTGGAAACATCTCTGTGTATGGTGGCAGAAATCCGCCATGCTCTCCCACCTGCCCGCAGGAAGAGCTGAGCCACAGGCATGATCTCAGATACTTTCCTCCCGACCCCGAGTGGGCACAGAAACACCCAGGCCCACAAATGCCATTGAAATGCTTAATAGCTGGTGTTTGTACTGGCGGCACAGCCCAGGAAGCCACGTTTTAAAACTGCGCAGCTTTTTTCCTGCTGAGTCAGGAAAAATTCTCTGCGGCACCCCACCAGCAAACAGCAAAAAGCTGTGTTAAACTCTATATTCTGTTTGAAGCTCTCTCAGATTTTACGTGAAGTCAGTTTACCACGTTGGAGCACCATTTATTACAGGAAGAGCGGGCTGCTTGTCGTCCCGGCTAGCTTACACCTGAAATAATCACACAGAAATTGTATTAATTACATCACTGCCTGGCCCATTATCTCTAGCCTCTTATTGGCTAACTCTCACATCTTGATTTAAACCATTTCTGTTAATCTGTATATTACCACGTGACAGTGGCCTACTAGGAAAGATCCGGCATGTCTGTCTCTGGCAGCTCCATGGCGGCTCTCCGTCTGCCCTTCTTCCCAGCATTCAGTTCTGTCTACTCCACCTACCTAAGTGCTGCCCTATCAAAAGGCCAAGGCAGTTTCTTTATTCAACCAATGAAAGCATCACATAGACAGAAGGACCACTTAAACCAAGAGGTAATGGAGGACACCCAGAGAATAAGGCCCACTGAATCAACTGAGCCAAGGTAATATGAACTCATACAGATCAAGGCCACATACACAGGGCCTGCACAAGTCTACACCAGGTCCTCTACATAAATGTGGTGTGTGTGTGTGTGTGCATGCGCACGCGTGTGTGTGCATGTGTATGTGTGTGTATGTGTATGTATGTGTGTATGTGCATGTGTGTGCACATGTGTGTATGTATGTGTATGTGTGTGTGCATGTATGTGTGTGTTCAGTTTAGTATTTTTATGAACTCCTGAGTGTGTGAACAAGCGGGGTCTCTGATTCTTGCTCCTTCTCTTTGGCTCTTTTCTTTCCGTGGGTTTGCCTTGTCCAACTTTGATATGAAGCTTTTTGTTGCATCTTGTATTTTATTTTGTCGTGTTTGGTTGCCATCTCCTAGAAGCCTGTTCTTTTCTAACGAGAGACAGAAAGGGATCTGGAGAGGAGGGGGGTGGGAAGGAGTAGAGGGAAGGGAAACTGTAATCAGGATATATTATATGAGAAAAGAATCTATTTTAAGTAAAAAGGAAATAAAATAATGTAAGGGAATAAAAATAAAACAATCCACTGAATATATTAAAATAAAAAGCATTTCCTGTCAAATTCCTGCCAGCCCTCACAAGGTCTCCCACGTGGATTCTTCCTGTTTCTTCTCTCGTTCCCTGGCCTTGGCATCTAAGGTCACCTTTCCTAAGACACCCCTTGCCCAACACTGACATGCCATCTCCCCATCTAAGCTACATGAGTGAAATCAGCATTTCAGGACTCCAGCAAGTTCATTCCCTGCATGCACACTCTGGGTGTCACCAACTCTATGTCACAAATATATTTTATATATTTAAATAATATATCCGTCCCTGTTTCCAGCTTGTTCAGATGAATCCATTACAAACACGTGATCATCCCATGCTGTGGCCACCCCTTCTGCAACGTTCCAGAGGTAACTCATGTACCCACTAGCGGCTGTGACAAATTAACCCGCGACTCAGTCATGTGATGTATGATGCCTCATGAGGATGGTGCTGGCAGGTTGTAACAGGACTCTGTAGTAGGGAGAGTGGGGCCCCTTGTTCCGTCCCACATTGAGCGCCAAACTGTTGTAAAGCGCAGGCCTGCTTTTCGTCCCAGCCACCCCACTAGCTTACACCCGAAATAACCACACAGAAATTATATTAATTAAATTAGTGCCTGGCCCATTATATCTAGCCTCTTGATTTAACTCTCACATTTTGATTTAACCCATTTCTAATAATCTGTATGTCACCACGAGATTGTGGCTTACTGGCAATATTCTAACCTACATCCGTCTCAGGCAGGAGATTCATGGCGTCTCTCTGTCTCTGCCTTCTTCCTCCCAGAATTCAGTTCTATCTTCCCTGCCTAGCTAAGTTCTGCCCTATCAAAAGGCCAAGGCAGTTTCTTTATTCAACCAGTGAAAGCAACACATACAAAGAAGGACCTCCTACACCAGCAGGTGGCCACCAACCTTTCTCCGAGAACTGCTTCCTGTTTCCAGCTCCCTCTTCAAGTATCAAGTACAGCAAGCTTTCTCTGCTCCAGACTTCCGGGTGCCCCACCACTGCCCCTTCACCCTCTCTGACCTGCTTCCCATGAGCCTTTCTTTCACTTGGCTTGTGTCGGCTCTTTTCTGTTTTGTTTGTTTTTTCGAGACAGGGTTTCTCTGTAGCTTTAGAGCCTGTCCTGGAACTAGCTCTTGTAGACCAGGCTGGCCTCAAATTCACAGAAATCCACCTGCCTCTGCCTCCCGAGTGCTGGGATTAAAGGCCTGTGCCACCACTGCCCGGCCCAAGGTCGGCCCTTTAGCTGCTCCCTTGTATACACACACCCTCTACTTTTCTGTTGTTCTATTTGTGTGTCTAAAAGTCTGTTGACATCTGAGGGTGGCGGTACGCATCAGCCATCCCCATGGCTGAGGGGAAGAAACAGGAGGTTCAGTTCAACACTATTTTTGGCTACCTAGCAAGTTCAAGGCCAACCTGGGCTACCTGAGACCTTGCCTCAAACAATATCTCCCCTGACCAAAAAAAAAAAAAAAAAAAAGTTGATTCCTTAAAACTATCTCAATGAACAGGCTGGGGTATAGCTCAGCAGCAGATTGCTTGCCTGGTACAATGAAGCCCTGGATATGATCCTTAGCTGTGCAACAACAAAAATCTCATGACCCCTGAGTCCGTGTAACTAGAGATACATACATCTAGGGGAACAACTAGCTTAAGGCACTCTAAATCCATGTTTATCCACGGCTAGTGCCATGGCCTCTATAATCCCCAGGAAGAAATAAGGGACCTCTCTCAAGCAGGGCAGTCTACAAGCGTGTGAACTTTTGGGTTGGTACCAAGCAGGGTGAACTAACAATTCTCTCCTCTAAACATAACCGTGTCTCTTCATTCCTCGCCGCCAGTGTCCCGTATCTGTCTTTCCTGCTCCGACCTATAGATTTCTACTGAAGAACTGACTACAGTCCAAGCTGACAATGGAATCTGAGTAAGAAATATAGAACATTTCAAACAAAAGAACAAAATAAGAAACACTCCACAGTGACATCATGAACATCAAAGCTGTGGAGAAGAGACCTGTTCCAGGGACAAGCAGCAGTTGTGGTCAGATGCAATTTTAAGTTTCAAAGAAGTGTGAAAATCAGTTACACACTTATAATAATAAAAATTGTGTTTTTATGAGCATTGGCACACCAAGGTAGACATATTAATAGAATACAATAGGAAGCCTACACAGCGACCCAAAATTCTATGACAATGTGGTATTTCAAAAAGTGGTATTTCAAATCAATAAAGCTGGAGAGATGGCTCAGGAGTTAAGAGTCACAGCTGGAAGGACCAAGGTTCCGTTCTCAACACCTGTGTCAGGTGACTTGTAACCACCTGTAACTCTAGTTCCAGGGGATCCAAGACCGGTACCCCCCAACACACGGTGTGCTGACATATATTCAGGCTCACCTGTGTATGCGTTAAATAGAAAACTTAAGTCTTTAAATCAATAGGAAAAGGGTACTTACCTCAGGATGCGGGTGGAGGACAGCTGGGTAGGCGCCTATAAAAATCAAGTTGAAGCTTTGGTGGGACTAGACTGGAATTTAGGAGGGGAGCTTTTGTATGTGTTGAACATGAAAGTTTTGCTGAGCAAGCAACGATCCCCAGGAGCTGAGAAAAAGATATTAAATATGATTTTTTTTTCAAAAGACAAGTGACTGGAATAAAGACTGTGTCGACAGGGTTTGGCTGATGTCCCGCCCTTCGTTTTGGCCATATGCTTTGCAAAAGTGAGGCACAAGGGCATTGTCGACAGCACAATGGAGCACCGATTTTGAGCTTTTGTAATTCGTGAGCTATTTCAAGATGCAAAGTTCTTTTAAAGGAATCTTTATGCAAATTTGTACATTTATGTGTATTTACATATGACGGCATAAAATATCGGGGGGGGGGGACGCTTGACCAGCTGACAATAGTGATCTTGTCTAGGGTGGGAACTGTGTCGCAGTAACAGAAGAAATTGTTTTGGTTCTTCATCAATTTAAAACTCTTGTTTTTCAAAAGACAGCTCTTCCAAGGTACACATTGCAAATAGAGGAAGAGAAACAGAAATCCTAAAGGAACATTAGGTTTCCACCCCTGGTTTCTCAAAACATGATTGGCAGCTGTGAGAACCTCAGAAGGAACACGCCCACCTCCCCCAGGGCTCTCTCTGTTCTTTCTCTAGGAATGATTTCCTGAGGTGAGCATTTTTACAACAATTTAAAACGTGGAGTACCTAGTGCACGGCTCTGTGTGAATTACCAAGCCAGCTTTCTCCCTTTCCAAGATTATTGACAATTTTTACCCACCCCCACCACAAACACACTGGGCTTGGTCACATTACTGTAGGAAAAGCATTGTGGTTATTTGATTTTGAAAGTAGGTCTTCTGTTTGCTTTGTGAACGCGGGAGATTCATAGCTAACGTCTTTACTATATGGCTTAATTAGTTACAAAAGCACAAATCCTTCTTTTCTAGGGGCAGGAAATGTTTGTGACATTGACATTGACAGAATGATCCCTTAAACGGGTGGTGGGGTGGGCCGTCTATATATGTAAATCTTTTTCAAGTACAATATTATCATAGACACTAATTTCCCTCCTCTCCTCCCCCCCTAAACTTTTAAAAATCAGCTTTAATTTTCTTGCTCAGTAGCTTACATAGAGGCAGTATTCCTCCCCAGCACTGTCTAGAAACCAAGGCAGACCCATGGACAACTGAACACAGAGGGGCTGGGCTCTTTTTCTACAGAAAATGGGATGTAAACTTCTGGCAGCGAGGAGCATTTCATTCTGAGATTAAGAAATGCAAGCGCCAGTAGGCGGCATGTAAAGGCTCTAGCTGGCCATTCACTATCTACATTTTTAAATATACACCCCAGTTAATACTCGGGAGTAAATTACTGGGCTCCTACAAGGCTTTCTAATGAGATTAAATCTTCACCAGCTGGAAACCATGAGCCTCAGCCATTAGCGAGGAAAGACTTCCTCCTGTCTTAGTTAGCTCCTTCTGTTACTGCAATAAAATGCCCTGACCAAAATCAACTTAAAGGGAAAAGGGTTTCTTTTGGCTCACAGTTTGAGAGGATCCCTCGGTCCAACCAGGAAGACCCAGTAGCAGGCAGGGAACACATGGGGGTGGGGGAAGAGCAGGAAGCTAACTGATCACATTGTGTCCACACTCAGGAAGCAGAAGGTGAGCAAGGCCCACCCTCCATGATCCACTTCCTCCAACAAGGCTCCACCACCTTCCCAAATGACAACCCCTAGGAACCAAGTGTTCAAGACTAGTGTTGAGGGGAAATTCAATGAACTCTAGGTTTGGGTCTGAGCAATTAAGAGTGGAGGTGCAATGGAGGTTGAGGGAGGATTCCACCTGAGGTTGGCGAGGGGAAGAAAGTAGCCAATAAGCACATGGCTTCGTCTTGGTTCTATTCAGCTGGAAACCACTGTACTTCCAAGCTGATACAGTGTCCTGGAGGGAGGTGGGGATTAGAAGCACGGGCAGGGCATTGACATGGGAGTATGGGAGTATTTATTTAGTTAGGTAGCCCAGGCTGGCCTGAAATTCACTCTGTAGCCTAGGCTGAGCAGGAATCCTAGTATTCACTGCGTAGCCCAGGTTGACTTGTAACTCACAGAAATCCTGGTGCCCAAGGTTCTCAACCATCACAGCTATGAGCCACCAAACCCAGCTGAGGTAGTGTGTGAAGTCAGGGGATTAGGGAAAACATAGTTCTAGAGACAGAGACTGGGACTGCCTAGAAAATAGAGCCCCATCCCCCAAGTGAGGGGATGTAACTTGCACCTGTTACCCTAGCGCTTGGGAGGTAGAGAAGCAGGAGGACCAGAAGTCTAAGATCATTCTTGGCTACATCATGAATTCAAGGCCTGGGATTCGCGAGACCTGTCCTACTTGGCATTAAGTGTCAAACTGACATAGCCCAGAATAACCTGGAAAAAAGAGAAAGGCATCCCAATTGAGTAATGTGTGTTTTTCAGGCTGCTTTATGGGCGTGTCTATAAGGGATTGCCTTCATCGTTAACTGGCATAGAGGCATCCAGCCTGCTGTGGACAGCACCATCCTTGGGCAGTGGTCCTTGGCTGTATAAGGAAGCTGAGCGTGAATCAGAGCGAGCCAGAGAGTGAGCCAGCAAGCAGAGGTCCTCCATGGTTCCTGCTCTGATTTCCCTCAATGATATTGTGATCTAGGGGTTGCAGGCAGAAATAAATCCATTCCTCCCCTAAGTTGCTTTTGGTTAGAGCATTTTATCCTAGCAACAGAAAGGAAATTTGAAAACAAAACCAAAAGGCCAGTCACAAAGCAAACAAAAACAAAGGCTCAGAGAAGACTGTCAAGCCTGGGGAACAGAACAAGGTCCCTGCTGCACTGTTCTGAGACACGGTGTAAGAGGTGGCATTTTTTAGACATAAAGGATCCAGGCAGCGATGGCATCAGTGATGGAGACGGCGGGGGTGGGGGGGTTGCATAAGATGGGACAGTTACCCAGGCGTTTGGAGGTAGAGGCAGGAGCATCTGAATAAAGAAGATGCAGGATGGTGAGGGTATCAAAGGCAGGGTGCCAAGGGCTTTGTGGTTGGTTGTCTGGCTGCAGTGAGGCACACATGGCTCTGGCAGGCCTTGCCCTTCTCCATTCCCACCACTTTACACTGGTGTCTGTCTGTCTCCTCTCTGCTTGTGTTTATCATTATAACTTGAAAGGAATGAGGAAATGGCTCCCAGAAAGGTACTGATGCGGGAGTATGCCCCTCAGTAAAGCTTTATTAGGAGGTGGGCCTCAGAGGGGAGAGCTTAGCTTCAGATCCAAAGAGAGTTGGCCAGGATGTATAGCATGTAGGAGTCCCGAAGGTAGAACCCGACCGTTCAGATCATGGATATCAACTGAGCATGCGTCATGGACACAGACAGCCATTACAGGCCCTTCAAGTACACAAAGCAAAAGGGTTCTAGCTTCTAGGTTTTCAGGGGATGAGCAAGCTTCCTACTGTGGGCTGGGCTACATGCCAAGGAGCACAGAAGCAGGCACAAGGTGGGGTAAACTTATACCGTAGCCACACCAAGGGGAGGCCGGCCCTACAGGCCACAGGACAGCCGGGCTTTCTCATCCACTGTGTTCAAGAGAAAGCTGCAGGGGATGGACCTGTCTCCAGGGGAAGAAAAAGGCGGCTACAGAATCTGTCACGAGTCATTTACGTTGATTCCTCAGGAAGCAGAACTTCACCCCTGATTCTATTGCTGCCGTAAACAAAACAAGCAAACGAAAACCAGGCTAGGTTCTGAGCACTGGCACACACTTTCCTGCAACTTCCTGCTTCTTAGTCTCCCCCTCGCTTCTTAATTAAGATGCGCTTGCTTTCGGCTGTCAATAGCCAACTTGACCCTGGCTTGACTGGCTAAGGGGTCCAAAGTCCAGAGCAGGTGCAGAAGCTGAGCAATGCAATTTAAAAATTATGCAGCCCCTCCTGTTTCCCTCCTTCCTGCTCCTGGCATGGTGACTTTGTCCTTTCCAAGATGCGCGAGGCGGCTGTTGCACCTTCGGGGTCGCATTAGCGCCCAAGCATACAGAACAAGGGTTTTCTAGCTCACAGGCTTATAACTGGGATGATTTCTGCCTCTCCTCACCTCCGTTAACCCTTACACCTCTCTCGAGTCTGTTGTCAATCTTCCTAACCAAAAGGGATAAGATTTTTATGAATGTCTTGACCCGTGATGACTCACAACCCCAACGTAGGGCCACTTGGGGGAAGGAGTACCCCACCAATAAACAGACCCATATTGTGTCGGCAGGAAGAAGAACTGGCTACCAGGAAAACAGTAGGGTCTGTGGAAGAGAGGCATGTGGAAGGCAGGGGCACAGCCAAGAGTTCATCCCAGCCGGTGTAACTGCGCACTGCCTAGCTTAGCAGATGAACCAAATGTCCAGGGCCAAGAAACCAAATTAAGTTCATGATTGAGTCAGCCTGGTAGTCGTAGGACAAGAATGGGAATGAAGGTAGAGACACCAGATCCCCCAGGAGACTGGGCTGAGGAAGCATACCACAATTCCCAAGAAATCATGTAGGTCCCTGCCAATGCCTATTGGAACTATATCTTTTTAGACACTGCTTTGTTGAAGGGGACTGAGGAGGAGCTAACATACACTGACAAGGAGTACACAGTTGTCCTATAATTGACTCTTGTCTCCCTCTTGATTTTGAAGGATGCTTTTTATTTAATCTTTAGATGCAACAACATTTCTTTAAAGAATTCTGAATTACCATGTAATTAAATGGGAAAGGATTTTGTGTCTCCAGGGGCTTCAAACTTAGGAAGACAAGCACTTGAAATCCTTCCTTGATACAAGACATACAATGAAGAAACATGTCGGGGTCCGGTGTTAACCCGGACCCTCAATTATTTCTCTACCAGACCCCAACATAAACCATCTCTCTCTCTGGACCAGCATGGGGGAGGCAGGAATAAAGACATGACTCACGTGGTTTCATCAGGAGGCAGATTCTCAGTGGTTCCCCCATGAAGTCCTGAGTTCACATACTGAAGAATTCCTCCGTTTATTATCCAAACAATCTTAGTACCATAACTTAACTTAGGGGAAATACATTAGCATTCTATCTCCTAGGTAACCAGGTGAGTGGCTTTTTGTCATGTCCCCATCTACCTGTCTGCTCTGTATGCTAGCTGTCACATAGGCTTGAATCAGCATCTCTATCAGGCATCCTCCAAATTACAAAGAAAGGAGCAACAACATCCTGACCCTTTGTTAGGGCAGTGACAGCCAGCCTGGCGGGATACGTGACCACCTCAGGTTGGCCTATGGCTTGATGGCTTAGAAATATGGGCCTACAGAAACACATAAAACTGGTGTTTCTGTATTTAAAGATTGGTAAATTGAGGTTTAGTCCATGTAACTCAGATCAACAAATAGTTACTCACTGTGATGTTTAAAAGCTTACCAGATTAAAAAAGAATAAGTAATTCTACCCCCCAAAAAAAGAAAATTAAGGAAATCTATAAGCTATAAATTGGCTGTCAAACTAGCAGGGACTTGCTTAAGTGGTGCAAGCGGTCTGCCAGGCTTTTATCACACTCTCAAGGGCACACAAGTGTGTCTGTAACATGCAGCAGCCTGACTCACTGACCAGCAGCTTGGCCTCTGCGCAGTGTAAGATAGGACTATAGTCGGCCAAGATGGTGACCATCTGCCTCCCAAATGGGCAGGATTATTTCAGTTCCAGGAGACTCAGTTATGTAAGGACGCTTCAGCCCATGGACAGAGATGAGATCATGGACCAGCCCCAGCGAGATAAAGCCAGGTTTTAGCTCTGCCAGCTGGGCTGGACACAGTGAGGTAAGCCTGGAAGTCAATGTCTGCAGATCAAGGAAATCACCAATTAGCCAAACTAATGGCTACCCATCTCGGGGACAACAGAAATTCCACAATCTCAGTGCTGTGCAGACGGGTTCACACAGCGATAGCTCCCACAGCAGTGTTTATTATGCCTGCATTAGCCTCATTGCCTTGTTCTCTGAAAGGATGCTGGAAGCAGATATTCCATTCACATGCCCAGGTATTCAGCAGTTAAATAAAATACATTTCAGAATGACCAAAGCCTTGTGTTTTACTTTTAGCCTGATGATTGCTGTGGGCTGGGTTTTATGAAAAACAAAAAGCCTTGGTGATATTTTTAATCTCTTCTGGGATCACTGAGTGCTGGCTAAAAGGGAGTCTCAAGGTACCACAGCCGACTTTCCTCTTTATCTAGAGTTTCCTGTACAACAAGTGCTGGGCTTTTACTGGGCTCGTCATCATTTGGTCCTTGTTAGTTCAGCGTGTCCCAGATTTAAAAGGATACAATGTTGCAGCCTTGTCATTGTCATCGCCCATCCCTGGTACATCCAAGTACTAGAAAAACTACATAGGACTGGAGGAACATCTTGGTCCTGAGAAGCAATGAGCAATGAGGGAGGTAATGGCCTTACATTAGGAAGGAACATTTGAAACAACAGTTCATGGGCTCTGCCCTCCCCACTTTGTTTCCCATCCTCTTATTCAGTAGAATATTGGTAAGGCTTCCTTCCAGACTAAACTTCCAATATATGTAATTTATATTATATATATATATATATACACACACACGCGCGCGCACACACACACACATGATCCTGTATATACACACATAGACACACGTACATATATATACATACACATATACATGCATGATGTGGGATTCCCCTCTGTATGCTGTGAATACCATTGGTTAATAAAGGAACTGCCTTGGGCCTATAGCAGAGCTATAGGGAAACAGAGCTGGGGGGGGGAACTAAACTGAATGCTGGAAGAAAGGAGGCGGAGTCAGGGAGAAGTGATGGAGCCGCTGATGGAAACATGCTGAAACTTTGCTGGTAAGTCACGACCTCGTGGTGATGCACAGATTAATAGGAATGGGTTAAATTAAGATGTAAGAGTTAGCGAATAAGAAGTTAGAGCTAATGGGCCAAGCAGTGATTTAATTAATACAGTATCTGTGTGGTTATTTTGGGGCTGAGCAGCCAGGAATGAAACAAGTGGCTCCCTCCTCCAACACATGCACACGTATATCTTCTTATACATGACAAATGACTGTCAGAAATACATGTTCTATCCAAGCCTACTAGGAGACATACATGAACAAAGTACAAACACGTCAGCTGTGGAATCCTCTTCAAAGTCTTGGCTGGCAGGCGGCAGAGGCGGCTCAGCAGCTATGAAGGCTTCTATTGCTTTTCCAGAGGACCAGAGCTCGGTTCCTAGCACCCACATCAGGCAGCTTGTGACTCCAGCAGCTAACTCCAGCCCCAGGGCATCCAGCATTTTTTCTGAACCCTGTACATGTATGCACACTCGCACACACACACACACACACACACACACACATACACACACACACACATACATAAAAATAAACCATTTTTAAGAAAAGGGCCAGAGAGATGGCTCAGTGGTTAAGAGCACTTCTTGCAGAGGATTAGATTTAATTCCTAGCACCCACATGGCAACTCTCTGTAACTCCAGTTCTCAGGGATGTCCTCTTCTGGCCTCTGCAGGCACTGCACATACATGGTACATATACATACATTCAGGCAAAACACTCTGACATATAAAATAAACATAAATTTTTAAAAAGAAACCAACCTCAAGTGGAATTCCAGGATATAACACCGTAACTACATAGGTTGGTAGTGGTGCAGGGACCCAGAAAGAAAAAAACGTGGTCCCGTTAGCACACCTCTTTCCTATGGCTTGCCTCCAGGTTCATAGCATATGCTGGTATGCTTGACAAGACACAGAATAGGTTTTGACAAGCCCAAAGAGTGCTGAAAACTGTGTCAAATCTTGTCATAGACTATGAGAATTCATCAAAGTGACAATCTGCACATCCTGCCAACATTAATTCTCTAAAACAATCATTAGACTCATTACTTTGAATGAAAAACAAAAAACAAAAACAATAAGTTTGGCATTCTCTTTCTTCCACAATTCTATATTTTATAAAATAGACGGCACTTGGAAACCAGTGCAGTAATGGAGCTAGGGCAACATTTCAAACTAGACCCAAGGAGCTCAGGGCAGCTGAGTGAGCAGCTGTGATGCTTAAGATTAGGAAGTTTTAAGCAGTACATCAATCATTGTCATCAAAGCCATCATCACCAATGCCATTGTCATGAGCACTATCATCACCAACACCATCATCACTAATGCCATCATCACCAACACCATCATCACGACCAATGCCATCATCACCAGTGCCATCGTCACCAATGTCATCGTCACCAATACCATCACCAGTGCCATCGTCACCAATGCCATCGTCACCAATGCCATCATCACCAACTCCATCATCACCAACGCCATTGTCACCAACACCATCGTCACCAACGCCATCATCACCAACACCATCATCACCAACGCCATCATCACCAACGCCATCGTCACCAACACCATCATCACCAACGCCATCGTCACAAGCACCATCGTCACCAATGCCATCATCACCAACACCATCACCACCAACGCCATCATCACCAACGCCATCATCAAAACTATTATGTGCACAAAGCCCATGTCGGGCACTATGCCACTGTGCCATGTGCACTGTCTTGTCTCATCCTTGGTATGGCCCTCTGAAAACATCTGAGAATTGGGAACAACCCTGAAAGAGTGTCTTGTTCCAGGCCACGTGGCTAGTGGATGGGAGAGGACTGTGAGCAATCACTGAAATGTGAGGAACACCCAGTGCAGATCCTGGTACAGTCCATCAGGTTGGGGAGGAATGGAAGCAGAAGCTTGAGGCAGCTGGTCACATTGTCTCCATGGTCAGGCAGCTGGTCACATTGTCTCCATGGTCAGGAAGAGAGAGGGATGCTGGAGCTCAACTCTGGTTTGCCTTTCTGTTCCGTCCAAGACCCCAGCCCGTGGGACAGTGTCACCCACAGCTAGGAAGACCCTTCCTACTCAGTCAGTCTAAGCTAAAAACCCCTCACAGGCATGCCCAGAGGAATGTCTCCACAGAAATTCTAGATCCTGCCAAGGTGACAGTTGATATAACTGTCAACCAGAGGAGGGATTTTAAAAATGAGGCTTTTGTCACACACTTTCCTTACATTGTATCACACCACACAGAAAGAAGCACCCCAGCGGTAGGTACTTCTTGTCCACCATGCTAGAAAAGAGGAAATTGTATTCGGAGTGGGTAAGAAACTAGCTGAAGACAGCCAAGCTTGATGAGACAGCCAAGTTTTAAATTTATTCCATTTTACTTCTAATTTATGCTCTTGACTTGCCCCCAAACCAGCCATGTCTGGTGTATAAAAAGATTCTGTTCCAGTTGGTTTAGAACCAGAGAATGTTTTCTCACAGAAATAATTTCTAGGTGATAGGGCATCCTGATCCAGCCCCAAGGGCCCATTTAAACCATAATATTGCTGAAATTCTGCCCATTTGCAAGAAAAACACAGACAAGAGGTTTCAAAGAGTAAAGGAAGTAAATAAGAAAGTAAGAAGAGGCGTGTGGGGAACATTTCCATCGCATTGTGTTTATTTCCTCTATGGTGTGTGTGTGTATGTGTGTGCGCGTGTGCGCGTGTGTGTGTGCTCATGTGAGTGTGTGTGTGTGTGTGTGTGTGTGTGTGTGTGCAGGTGCGCGTGAGAGAGAGAGGCAGACAGACACAGATCACTTAATGATCACTTAAGGATCACTTAATGGAGTTAGTTCTTTCCTTTCACAGTGGGGGCTCCCAGAATGGAGCTAGGGTCTTCAGGCTTGGCAACAAGCACCTTACCACAGAGCCATCTCATCAGCCCAGAAAACACTTTTAAAACCTTAACTATCTACGTTGCCGAACCCCCAGGTCCCTAGACACAACAAGGAAGGTCAGTGAAGGATTTGTAAAGGTTCTCAAAATGTCCCCAAACCAGCCTCAAACTCTGGAGAGGACTCTGGCCTGTCTTGAAGTTCCTCTTCTTTCTTTGTTTGTTTTGTTGTTGTCTTTGGTGGTGGTGGTGGTGGTGGATTTTTTTGTTGTTTTGTTTCGTATTTTTCTGACAGTGTTGAGGATTAAAACCAGGACCTTGCAGGTGGGAGGCAATAGCTCTACCACTGAGCAGAGCCCAGCTGAGGTCCCTCTTGCTGATGAAACAGCAACAGTGACCACACACTCTCACCAAAAGACCAAGGCTGTTTTGTTTTGTTTTGTTTTTCAGTTTTACACCAAGAGTTATGTGATACACACACACACACACACACACACACATTTTCTTTTAATGCATGGAGTTTAGAACCCAACAGGGGAACTGAAAATCAAACCTCTGATGAACAGAGAGGCAAGTCAGAGAGCTTGCCCCCCATGAGCAGGGACAGCTTGCTCAGTGTCAGAGGACAGCTTGTATTCCGGGACTCTGGGTCATTTTTCTCAACAGGACAGGGTGTGTGACCATGGGTGCCACTATGTTAAAAGACTAAAGGCTAAAATAAAGAATATTAAAACATATTGTGAGAGGACCAGGAGCGCTTGCCTGGTGTACAGGAGGACCTGGGTTCAATCCAAAGTGAGAGAGAGAGACAGTGAGAGAGAGAGAGAGAGGGAGAGAGAGAGAGAGAGAGAGAGAGAACTCTACTTTATGAACACATGAAAAAACACCGGTGCAGGTGTAGAGGAACCTACAGGTGCCTTTCAGGAAGGTGCTGGAGTAGTCCAGCCAAAGACCTGTAGGACAAGAAGACTTTAATGCGAGCCCTTACTCAGCCTGCCCTTGCATCAAACCAAGAAGCAAAATCTTGGCCTTGAACAAGATGAATCAGGGAAGGAAAGCACCTGCCTTGCAAGGCAGACCACAGAGTCTGACCCCCAGGACCCACAGTGGATGGAGAGAACTGACTTAAAAGTTGTCCTCTGACCCCGACACAAACACATCAGAGAATCGCACTCATGCATAATCACATGCAGAGACACACTCACACATAATCTCAATACATACACATGCAGAGACAATCACACACACACACACTCATACACATGTAGAGACACACTCACACAATCACACACTCATACACACACACACACACATTCACTCATGCTCTTGGGTAGTTAGAATTAACATAGTAAAAATGGCAGTCTTACCAAAAGCAATCTACAGATTCAATGCAATGCCCAGCAAAATCCCAGCAAAATTCTTCACAGACCTCGAAAGAACGGTACTCAACTTCATATGGAAAAGCAAAAAACCCAGGATAGCCAAAACAACTCTGAACAATAAAAGAACTTCTGGAGGCATCACAATCCCTGACTTCAAACTCTACTACAGAGCTACAATATTGAAAATAGCCTGGTATTGGCATAAAAACAGACAAGAGAACCAATGGAACTGAATCGAAGAGCCAGATATCAATTCATACACCTGCAAACACCTGATTTTTGACAAAGAAGCAAAAAATATAAAAAGAAAGCATATTCAACAAATGGCACTGGCATAACTGGATATCAACATGTAATAGAATGAAAATAGATCTATATCTATCACCATGCACAAAACTCAAGCCCAAATGGATCAAAGACCTCAACATAAAGCCAGCCACACTGAACCTCATAGAAGAGAAAGTGGGAAGTAGACTAGAATGCATTGGCACAGGGAACCACTTCCTAAATAGAACCCCAGTAGCACAGACACTGAGAAAAACAATTAATAAATGGTACCTCCTGAAACTGAAAAGCTTCTGTAAAGCAAAGGACATAGTCAACAAGACAAAACGACAGCCTACAGAATGGGAAAAGATCTTCACCACATCAGACAGAGGTCTGATCTCCAAAATATACAAAGAACTCAAGAAATTGGTCATCAAAAGAACAAATAATCCAATAAAAAAAATGGAGTACACACCTAACAGAGAACTCTCAACAGAGGAATCTAAAATGGCTGAAAGACACTTAACGAAATGTTCAACATCCTTAGTCATCAGAGAAATACAAATCAAAACAACTCTGAGATTCCATCTTACACCTGTAAGAATGGCCAAGATCAAAAAATGCTGATGACAACTTATGCTGGAGAGGTTCAGGGGAAAAGGGAACACTTCTGCATTGCTGGTGGGAATGCAAATTGGTACGGCCCCTTGGATGTTAGTGTGGCGATTTCTCAGAAAATTAGGAAACAACCTTCCTCAAGACCCAGTAATACCACTTTTGGGTATATACCCAAAGGATGCTCAATCGTGCCACAAGGATATGTGCTCAACTATGTTCATAGCAGCTTTGTTTGTCATACTCATAATCTTTTTTAAAAAGCTTGTTCCTTTAAGGAAAACTGCCCTGCAGATAGTGCAGTCCTGTCTCAAAAACAAACTCTAATAAATGACTTGAAAAATCAGGGATTGTCCCATTTTTATAGAATACGTCCCTTCTTTTAGTTTGCATTTTTGCCAAATGGGTTTTCAGTAATGTCATCTAAGAAGAGTGATTGGTTTTAAAATCCAACCGTGACTTTCTGGAATCATCGAAGCATGTCGTGGCATTCTAGAATCACCAAAGCACACCTATTTTCAGCCGAGTTTTAATAGAAAATAAAAATGTCTTTAAATGTGACAGGCCTTTTCTCAGCTTGTCAAAAATTCCTTCTAGTAAAAAATAAGCAGAAACCTGTAAATTTTCACTGCCTTCTGTACAAAAGGTAATTTCGAAAAGATATTTCATTTTCCTTTGAAAAATAGGCACACGGGGAAGTCAACGATTTTATAGGTAGTTGCTTTAAGAATTTTTTGCAAAACAATGAAGGTTTTTCTCTTCTGACAATTTTTGTCTCTTAAAAAAGAGTTGTGCTCCATGGGAGGATTTCATTGTTTTAGGACCAACCTGCTGCATGGCCACAAACTGAGAACAGACAAAAAAAAGGACCTGGCAGGTGTCCCCTTGGAGCCTGCCACACTTGTGTTTCCCTCTGCTGCTCTGGGGAGCAGAGCCACCCTCCCTCTGGCTTGCCAGGTATTGTAATGGATGCTTGATCTTTCCACTCGGTGAGATGAGGGAGGTGGATTGCAGCTCCAGGGCAGGCTGGCACAACAAGAGCCCATCTTAACAAAGAGAAGGAAAGAGAGAGGGCTCAGCCAATAGAGTGTTTTCCACCCGGACACAGAGGCCGGAGCTTGAACTCCAAGCCCATGTGGGGGTGATCACCTATGCTTGTAATTCCAACACCGAGGGGTGAGGACTGGCAGGTCCTTGGGGTTTGCTGGCCAGCCAAGCACAGCCTAATCGACACGTTCCTGGCCAGTGAGAGACCCTGTCTTAAAAAGCAACATAGGCAGCTCCTGAGGCTGATCTCCACCATCACACATACATGAGCACTCACACACAGACACCAACACTCATGTAGACAGGCATGTAGACCAGCAATACACACAGAAAGAGAAGGAAGAAAGGAGAGAGACAGAACAAGAAGGAAGGATGAAAGAAAGGAAGAAGGAAGAGGCTTAATTTGAATTGGTCTTGCTTATAAAATTAAACCCAAGCTAAGGCCTGAGCCAGGGCCAGCTAGCAGATGCCGCTCCGGTAATAACCATCTATTATTCCATACTCAATTATGGAATGACGGCCAGACACACAGATGGGTCATTCCTTCCCCAGTGTGACTGGCAAGTGGCAGCACTCATACATTTACTCAGTGAGAGAGTGTGCATGTATGTGTGTGCGTGTGCTGGTGTTGGCCAATAGGAAGACGTTTTCAAGGACAGTCACGTGCAGTTAAAGCTGCTGCCCTGGAAGCCTGCCTCTAAAGTTCAGATAAGGCCTAGAAGACTAACTGAGATCCCACAATGACACAGAATAGATTCTGTCATTATAACAGTGAATCCTCCACCCAGAGATACTTTCACCAATCATTTTTAACATTAAGATGAATGAGGAAGCATGACCACTAACTGAACATGCTCAAGAACACAGGTTCTAACAAGTGAATGTTATATGCAATCACTGTCTGCATTACACAGAAGAATTCTGATACCCTCAAAGTCCGTCTGTGTCCTGCACAGAGGGACTATAGCAAATTTCATGATGTCATTCTTTTTAACAGCCGAGTAATACTCTGTTGTATAAATGTGCCACATTTTCTTTATCTGTCCTTCAGTTGAGGAACGTCGAGGTTGTTTCTAGTTTCTCCGTACTATGAATAGAGCGGCAATGAACATGGCTGAACAAGCGTCTTTGCTGTAGGATGAAGTATCCTTTGATATATGCCCAAGAGCAGTACAGCTAGATCATAGTACTTCTGTTGTCTTATTGCTCTAGCTAAGACGTCAAGTACTATTATTGGTCATGTATGGGAGAGCTGACAACCTTGTCTTGTTCCTGATTTTAGTGGAATTGCTTTGAGTTTCTCTCCATCTGATGTGATGTTGGCTATAGACTTGTAGTAAATTGCCTTTATTATGTTTAAGTATGTCCCCTGTATCCCTGATCTCTCCAGGGCTTTTATTATGAAGGGGTGTTAGATTTTTTTTTTTTGTCAAAGGCTTTTTCTGCATCTAATGAGATGATCATGTGGGTTTTATTTCCATTCTGTTAGTTTATATGAAGGGTTATATTTATTGATTTCCATATATTAAACCATCCCTGAGTGTCTGGAATGAAGATTACTTGTTCATGATCTTTTTGCTGTGTTCTTGAATTCAGTTTGCAAGTATTTTGTTGAGTATTTTTGCATTTTTGTTCTTTTTGCTTTGTTTTTGTTTTGAGACAGGGTTTCGCTGTAGTTTTAGAGCCTGTCCTGGAACTAGCTCTTGTAGACCAGGCTGGCCTTGAACTCACAGAGATCTGCCTGCCTCTGCCTCCCGAGTGCTGGGATTAAAGGCATGCGCCAGCACCTCACAGCCAACATGTGTGTTCTTAAGGGAAATTGGTCTGTATTTTTTTTCTTTGTTGAGCCTTTAGGTGGTTTTGGTATCAGGGCAACTGTTGCCTCATAAAATGAATTTGGCAATGTTTTTTTCTGTTTCTATTTTGTGGAATAATTTGAGGAGTATTGGCGTTAACTTTACTTTGAAAATCTGATAGAATTCTTCACTAAAACGATCTCAGTTTTTTGATTGGGAGACTTTTGATGATGACTTTTATTTCACTAGGGGTTACGGGTCCATTGAAATTTTTTATGCGACCTTGGCTTAACTTTGGTAAGTGGTATCTATTAAGGAAAATTATCTATTTCTTTTACGTTTTCCAATATGGTTGAGTACAGGTTTTTAAAGTATGTATTTATGATTCTCTGGACTTACACAGTATCTGATTTTGTGCCCCCTTTTGTTAGGATTTTGTTAATTTAGCTATATCTCTCAACTTTTTAGTCAGTTTGGATAAGGGTCTATCCAAACTATCTTGCTGATGTTCTAGCTATCTTCAAAGAATCAGTGTTGTGGATTATTAGTTTAAGATGTTTTACATTCATTTATGCTGTGGAATATTTGTTTAATGATGTAAAGATGTGTTGCATTCTTTTATGTTGCATTTGTTTAACTCTGTGAAGCTGTGTTACTTTGCCTGTCTAAAACACCTGATTGGTCTAATAAAGAGCTGAATGGCCAATAGCAAGGCAGGAGAAAGGAGAGGCGGGGCTGGCAGGCAGGGGGAATAAATAGGGGAAGTCTAGAAAAGGAGATGGTGAGGAGGACACCAGGAGCCAGCCACAGAGTAAGAAGGAGAGAAATATATAGACTAAAGAGAGGCAAAAGGCCCAGAGACAAAATGTAGTTAAAGAGAAACAGGATAATTTAAGTTAGAAAAGCTGGCTAGAAACAAGTTAAACTAAGGCGGGTATTTATAAGAATAAGTCTCCGTGTATTTATTTGGGAGCTGGATGGCAGGCCCCCAAAGAGTAAAAGGAAAAAAAAAAAACTTGTACAAAACGACTCTTTCATTGACTGAAATTCCATTGTTTCTGTGTATTGCTCTCTTTGTTTTTATTTTATTGATTTCAGCCCTGAATTTGATTATTTCCTGCCATCTATTCCTCGTGGGTGTGATTACTTCTTTTTGTTCTAGCGCTTCTGGGTATGTTCTTAAATTGCCAGAATGAGATCTTTCCCTTTTGGGCACTGAGTGCTGTAAATCTGGTCTGGCGTCTGTAGTCTCTCAGCACCTGAAGCGCATGTGGCTTTGGGAATCTCCATCGAGAAGTCAGATGCCATTCTAATACGTGTATCATGGCAAGTCGTTGTTGTTTCAGTTTAGATCAAGTTTCTAGTCAAGCAGGGTGTGCTTTCATCCCTGGAGAGTTCAGCCAGCCTGGATTATTCAGTGAGACACACAAGATTCTATTGAGTCACATTAGCAAGGAACGGCTGACTCTATAAGGGTCTGTCGTTTTTCACCATCACAAAGAGACTGCCTTGCTCCGTCTGCTTGAAGACGCAGCTCTGATACCTTAAGTGGGTGAAATGGGAGTCAATGCCATCACTTTTGGCAACCAATTGACTTCCTGGCTATTGGAGTGTCACCCTCTAGGAGCTGACTGAATGACACTCCCAGTTCTTACTGTCAGTCACTCCTTGGGACTGTAGAAGTGACACCTCAGGGACTTCTTTCCCTTTAATTCCCCAAAGCTTCCCACTCAGGCAGCGCACAGCCCATTCCAGCATCTCCCCATCCCACTCAGACAGCGCACAGCACATTCCAGCATCTCCCCATCCCACTCACACAGCGCACAGCGCATTCCAGCATCTCCCCATCCCACTCACACAGCGCACAGCGCATTCCAGCATCTCTCCATCCCGCTCAGGCAGCGCACAGCGCATTCCAGCATCTCTCCATCTCACTCAGGCACTGCACAGCCCATTCCAGCATCTCTCCATCTCACTCAGGCACCGCACAGCCCATTCCAGCATCTCTCCATCTCACTCAGGCACTGCACAGCCCATTCCAGCATCTCCCCATCCCACTCAGACAGCGCACAGCGCATTCCAGCATCTCCCCATCCCACTCACACAGCGCACAGCGCATTC